>JAMYWD010001564.1:0-11270 GCA_028583415.1 Protea cynaroides
ACGTCCATGACTGTGTTGTGCTTACGTGTACCATGGGTACAAAGAGTGTGTTGTGCTTACGTGTACCATGGGTACAAAGAGTGGATTCCGCTAGTCTCACCATCCAATTCCCGTTTGATTAACCACACGTGGCGAACAATTCATCCAACCATCCTTACTAAAACACTAGTACAGAGTGTCGTAAGATGCAAAGTATTGTAAAAATTTCTTTTCTTTTCTTTTCACGATTTTCCTACAAATCAATCTTTGCCGCTTGGGAACTTCTCCCACTCTTACATTCGTCTCCTCCAAATGACAATCTAAGGATCCAATCTTTTTCTTCCATTTGTTTTTGTTTCTCCCATTGTTTCTCTGACCCTGATTAGGTAGTTAGGGCACGCGATGCCGCCGCTGTTCCTCTCTGACAAGGAGTTTCAACAGTGCTCTCACGATGCCTCTGTGAGGCGACTCGGGTGATTATCTTGGTTCGTAGAAATGTCTGAGTAATTTGTTTTTTCCTTTTATGTTTTACAAATCAGGTGATCGTGGACCTTCTCATGCTCGATTAACCATCCTGTTAAGATCGTGGGAGGCATTGCGAGAGGGCTGCGTTATCTCCACACCCAACTGGGTTCGCTAGAGCTCCCACACGGCAATCTGAAGTTATGTAATGTGCTGCTTGGCCAAGATTATGAGAAATTGCTTGCAGATTATGGCTACTGCTAGGTGGTGAACCAGACGCAAGCCACTCAAGATTATGGCTACTCCTCCCTTCGCCTTCCCACCACTATGGCCGCCGCCACCACCGTTGAGACAATGTGCCTACGGCAACTGTTACAATCACACCGTTACCATCACCATCTGGCGCAGAAGAGATAGCCACGCCACCAACAGCCTTGCGACGTGGAGATCATCGCAGAATGAAGCCTATCATTCTCAAGGGTTACGTGTGAGTTTGTAATGAACAGAACCACGTGTTTAATGGATTTAGATGCATGAAGATGATGTGTCAAGAAATAAGGAAGTAAGTTATAACTGTAGAGGGTATAGTTGCTGTAACCGTAGATATAGTTGTTATAATCATAGTCATAAAGGTTTGTGTAACCGATTCAGTTATAGAGAATCGTGGTTGACAGTAGAAGTTGTAAATGGCTATATAAAAAAAAAACAATTACAATGTATCTTCTTCTCTCTCTTAATGTTCTTCTTCTTTCCTGGAGTCGCTACACTCGAAGTAGCATATCAAACACAGTCCTTACATTGGTGCTTTCCTTGAGAGCCCCATGGCTGAAGGAACTCGTTTCAGACAACTTGATGAAGCAGTCAAAGTTCTCTGTGATAATGTCACTGCACAAGAAAGCCGAATGAATACATTCCAGGATACTATCCTCGAACAACAACGGATCCTTTCTGAGGTAGTATTACGATTGACCGTGATGGACGGTCGATTGGAACAAGCCCTGCGGGCTTCAGGATCGCAGACTGAAACACAGCCTGGATCGGTGACTCATCCTGCACCTCCTCCCGCACCGATCGAATCATCCTCACAAAATATCACCAATATGTTACAACCAAGAAGCATTCGATTAAACTTTCCCTAGTTCGATGGTCATGATCCAATAGATGGATGGGATCTTCAACACAGAAAGGTTTTTTAGTTTTCACAGTATTCCTGACGAACAAAAACTGCTAATCTCTTCATTTCACATGGATGGATCTGCATTGCAGTGGTTCCAATGGATGTACAGAACCGCCCAATTTTTTTCTTGGGTTGCATTTACCAAGTCTCAATAGATTCGATTTGGCCCTTCAGAGTTCGACAATCCTCAAGGATCACTAACCAAACTGACTCAGATCTCGACTGTTACCAATTACCAATCACAGTTTGAGACATTGGCGAATCGAACCGCAGGAGCCTCCCCAGCATTTCTGGTGAGTTGCTTATCTCAGGATTGCAGCCAGCTATTCGATGCGAAGTTATGGCATTCTGCCCCACCACCATGGCGCAAGCCATTGGATTGGCTCGACTTCAGGAAGCTAAGCTTCAAGAGTCACGTCGCACATGGACTCGGTCACCTGCTCCGACACTCAATCCTTCTCGACCATTACTACCGCAACCTCCAACAGTGCCAGCCTTACTTCCCTCACCAACCAATAAGATACCCATTAAGAGGTTTACCGCCACGGAAATGCAAACTCGAAGGGATAAGGGGTTGTGTTACAATTGCGATGAGAAATTCGCACCAGGACACCGATGCAAGACTCGGCAATTGTTCCTTCTGGAAAACGCTCATGAGGAAGATGACAATGAATCGGATTCCTCCGAATCACAAATAGAGGTGGTCGAATCAGAGGCTGGGAACTCAAACCCCATGCCAACGACTGAATTATCCTATCACTCAATGGCTGGACAATATTCTCCTATCATACTACGATTGCAAGGTTACATACATAGAAGGCCGGTTGAAGTCTTGATCGATGGAGGGAGTACACACAATTTTATACAAAGCCGGATTGCTCAATATTTGAACCTACCTATAGAAGCCAATACTGATATCTCTGTTTTAGTTGGGAACGGGAGCAAACTTCACACTGAAGGAATTGTACGTCAATTGACAATTAAGTTCCTTCCTACTCAACACAAATTGATATTCTGGTTTTACCAATATTTGGTGCAGACCTTGTCCTTGGTGTTCAATGGCAAAGATTATTAGGACCAATGCTTTTTTACTACAATAAATTAACTCTTGACTTCTAAGAAGGAGAACAGAAGATTCAATTAAAGGGTGAATTACCGTCTCCACCCTCACAGATGTGTCTACAAGGAATCCGCAGGCTACTTCACACGGATGCAGTTGCTGAACTATTTCATCTCGAGCCCCAGAACGTGGCCCAAGTCAATCAAAACAACTATGGTACAGAACTACAGAGTCTGTTGGAGAAATATCACTTGGTTTTCTCAAATCCCTCCGGTTTGCCTCCTATACGAGACCAATATCATGCCATCCATCTTAACACAGGAGCACAAGTACCAGTCAATGTTAGACCTTATCGATATCCCCATTTTCAAAAATCGAAGATTGAGCGACTGGTTTCAGACATGCTACGAGAAGGAATCATCAGGCCAAGAACTAGTCCATTTTCTTCACCGGTACTCCTTGTTAAAAAAAAGGATGGCACATGGCAATTTTGCATCGATTATCGTGCATTAAATACCATCACTATAAGATATCGGTTCCCCATACCTATAGTTGATGAGTTACTCGATGAACTCCATGGTGCTAGATTTTTTCTCTAAATTGGACTTACGATCTGGATTCCATCAGATTCGAGTTCGACCTGAAGATGTGCATAAGACTGCGTTTCGGACACACGACGGGCACTACGAATTTCTTGTAATGCCTTTCGGTCTCACTAACGCCCCATCCACATTCCAGGCCACCATGAATACGGTATTCCAACCTTTTCTCCGTTGGTTTTTGCTGGTATTTTTTTGATGACCTACTTGTGTACAGCTCTTCATGGATGGAACACTTAGTACACCTCAAACAAGTCCTCATCTCCTTACAGGATCATCACCTATATGCTAAGGAGAGCAAATGTTCATTCGGTCGGCAAGATATTGAATATTTTGGGCATGTAGTATCTGCGGATGGGGTTTCGATGGACCCAACAAAAATTTCAGCAGTTTTACAATGGCCAGTTCCACAAAATATACGTGAACTCCGTGGATTTCTGGGTCTTACTGGTTACTATAGACGTTTTGTCTCCCGGTATGCACATGTGGCGTCACCACTCACTGATCTTCTTCATAAAGGTGCCTTTGCATGGAATTCAACGGCACAGGTAGCATTCCAACAATTAAAAAATGCTTTGGTTACAGCACCAGTTTTACAACTTCCCAATTTTGAATTACCATTCACGGTAGAAGGGGACGCTTCCGGGGTTGGAATCGGTGTAATCCTCTCACAACAAAATCACCCCATTTCCTTCTTTAGCAAGAAGCTCTCATCTCGTATGCAATCAGCGTCCACATATGTCCGTGAGATGTTCGCAATAATGGAGGTAGTCCGATGATGGAGATCATATCTATTGGGTCATAAATTTTTTATTAAAACCGATCAGCACAGCTTAAAGGAAATGACTGATCAGGTTATTCAAACACCAGAGCAGCAACACTGGCTGTCGAAATTGCTAGGCTTTACCTTTGATATCATTTATTGGCCTGGTAGAGATAATGCCACTGCCGATGCATTGTCCAGAGTTCCAGACACTACTGGTTCCCTTCTTGTCATTAGCGGACCAGTACTTTCATTTCTTAATCAGTTACGAGAGGAACTCCAGTTATCAAAGGAATTATGCTCCATCCATGACAAGATCATCGCCGACCCAGTGGCCGTTGTTCCTTATACCTTCAGAGATGGTCTCATATTATTTAGCAACAGATTAGTGATACCTGTTGGTTCTTCCCTTTGTAACAAATTGCTACAAGAGTACCGCATCACCGATTGGAGGGCATTCCAGATTCCATCGCACATATGTCAGAATAGCTTCTAATGTGTATTGGGATGGACTTCGGTCTCATGTCAAACAATTTGTGGCCAATTGTCAAATTTGTCAGCAAGTAAAGACAACAACTTCTTCTCCTGTGGGCCTACTACAGCCGTTACCTATTCCTTCACAGGTTTGGGAAGATGTGGCCATGGATTTTATCACTGGATTACCGTCATCGTCCGACAAGACGGCTATTCTAGTAATGATTGATCGGCTTACTAAATACGCCCATTTTTGCTCACTATCGCCTGGATACACAAGCCTCAAGATTGCTGATGTTTTTGTCACCAATATTGTTCGCCTTCAAGGGATGCCACGGTCTATCGTGAGTGACCGTGGCCCACTTTTCGTGAGTCACTTTTGGAGTGAATTATTCAGGTTACAGGGCACTACACTAGCTATGAGTAGTGCCTATCACCCTTAAACTGATGGCCAGTCGAAGGCTCTCAATCGGTGTCTCGAGATGTATCTCTGTAGCTTTGTATTGGACTCCCCATGCCATTGGGTTCAATTCTTGCCCTGGGCCGAATATTGGTACAACACTGCTCATCATTCGTGTAAGAACCGTGATCTGAAAACCCGGTTTAACCATGGTTTACATTATATCAGGTCTCCCAATCATAATCGGACCGGAAGGCGAAGCCGGGTGACGAACCACGAGATCCAGGTATGAGAAACGATGTGTAAAAATATAAATTTTACATACTGGTCTCAGTACCGATCTCACTCAGTGAGACCGGTATGTGTGACCGGTATGTGCAATATAGGCTGGAGACGGACTCTAGCGGGTCCCACACTTCGAATCAAAATTTTGGAAAGTTTCTAACTGTGGGAAACCTTCCTACAACGGTCTCCCACTATATATATATGCCTCCCAACCCTCTTATGATCCTTCCAAACCTTATCAAACCCTAGCCGTCGGGAAGAGATCTGAGAAGGAGCAAGGAGGGAAGAGACCGCTCAAGAAGAGGGATTTTCCGTTGGAAGAGCACGCCGTCATCCGACAAACACCGGTAAGTGCTCAGCCCTCTTAGTAATGTTAGGATTTCGGATCGGAGCTGTGAAACGGCGCAACGATCCAAAATCCTAGAACCCCAAAAACCCTAGTTTCCATTAAGGTCCAATCTGGGAATGATGCGATGTTATAGTCGAAACCTAAAAGGTTAAACGAATATTTGGACCTTAGAATGGTTTAGGAAAAACCCTAGAAACCAAGCCGATAACCGACGAGGGAGGGAGATCCGAGATCGGGCTCTCAGACCCAAACCACCGGACCTAACCGCTGGACAATAAGTCCTGCGGTATTGGTCCTGCGGTATATACCGCCGGACATACCGGCTGGACCTAAGTCCAGCGGTATAGCCCTACGGTACTTACCGCAGAACATACTGGCTGGATTGAAAGGTCCTGCGGTATGGGCTTACGGTATATACCGCAGGCGCATACCGGTCTCACTCTGAGTGAGACCGGTATACATACCGCAGGACATACCGGTCTCACTTATTGAGATCGGTACCGCTA
Source organism: Protea cynaroides (assembly GCA_028583415.1). Lineage (NCBI taxonomy): Eukaryota > Viridiplantae > Streptophyta > Magnoliopsida > Proteales > Proteaceae > Protea > Protea cynaroides. Next base: position 6,055 of record JAMYWD010001564.1, read on the forward strand.
CCGGTATGCTTACTGAGCCCTGTTTGCTTGGCCAAACTTGGTTCTGACCAACTGTAACCCTAATAATGTAATTCTAATCTGTGAGTATGATTATGTAGGAACTGTAGACAGCGTGAGTAGACCCTGTGACGTAAAACGAGCTTGTTATCACGCGTCAGGTAAGGGACAAGACCCCAAACCCTAATTAATCAAATAACAGTAAACTGTTGTGATTATGTTGTATCTGTGTTTATTGTCTGATGTTTGTGCATTTCACATGCCATTTTTTAGTTGTTAAATTATTATTATCTGTTCATGCATTTCATATGCTAGGATGTTGGTTGTTTAGGCATGTGGATGTTTTTAGTTAGTGTGTGAAATATGAAGGGGAGTGGAGCCCTGGATATATCCTCACACTAACACCTTTTCGTATCGTCTTTTACCTTAGCGGACTTGGTGCGAATAGGGTATTAGGGGGAGGACGTGGGATTGTGGTTCAACCTGCCCACCAGACTCGAGCCCTATCTCTATGTTGTAGGGAGCCGTGCTGGGGTAGGGTCATAGATACTGTATTGACATATAGGACTGGTTAAAAACGAAACCCACTTACAAGCCCTTGCCAATAGGGATTTAGGTATTGGTACGGTGTAGGATATCAGGGGGAGGACACGGTAGTGTGGATTGTTGCCTGACCGCCAGACTCTAGCTCTATCTCTATACCGGAGTGAGTGATGTGGGGCAACAGCAGTAGTGTAGATTGTTGTCTGACTGTTGGGTGTGCTCACACTCTCGTGCATGGAGGTGCGGTGACCGCCAAACCTTACCATAGCATTTTGCAAGTTGTACTTAACCCAAATTGTAATGTTATCTCATGCATTTTGTATGTTGCATTGGTTTTGTACTTACTGAGCTAAGTTGTGAGCTCACCCGAATATATATTCTTTCTTTTCAGATTTTGATGCAGGGTACACAGTTGATGACTTCATGATTGCCCCAGCGTAAGGTACAGTCGCTGCCATTGACGCACAGACAGTAGAGGACGAGCATGACGCATAATGCGAGTGCTCTTTCTGTGTTTTCCTTTAGAGATGGTTTCATTTAAAACAGTACTTTGTAGTATTTTATTATTTAAGTTTGTGAATGATGAAATAATTTGGATAATTATTTTATTTACCATATAGAGCTCAGTTCATTTATCTATTAATTTCGCTGCTATTTATTAGTCTCTGATTATGTTAGACTGCTTGGAATGGTTTGTTGACACGGTTTATTGAGATCCTGGTGTGAACCGTGATTTTGGAGACGGTTCACTCACACTTCTGGTTCAGCCGGAATTGGGGTGTGACAATTCGGCCATAGATATGACACCATTTTATGTGTTATACAGGCATCATCCACCCACTCTCTTTCGGTATATTCCACGTTCCTCGACTACTGAAGCACTTGATCATGAACTTATGTCTCGTGATGAGATACTACGCACTCTCAAGACCAACCTTATACGTGCTCAGTCTAGCATGCGATCTCAAGCCGATAAGCATCGGGTGGATCGTCAATTCTCAGTGGGTGATTGGCTTTATGTGAAGTTACAACCGTATCGTCAAACTACAGTTTCCCAGCATACTCACCCAAAGCTTGGTCGACGCTTCTTTGGGCCTTTCAAAGTGCTCTCTCGAGTGGGAAAGGTCGCTTACAAATTAGAGCTTCCTCCTGGAGCTTGTGTACATCCTGTGAGCTTGTGTACATCCTGTATTTCATATGTCCCAGTTAAAGAGATGGCTCAGTGATTCACCTCAACCAACCGCTCAGATTTCTCTCCCTATATTGGACAATAGGGCCATGCCCACTCTTGTTGCTATCCTTAACCGACGATGCAGCCTTAGGAAAGGTCAACAGATATCTCAGGTTCTGGTTCAGTGGTCTGGACTTCCGCTTGAAGAAGCCTCGTGGGTCGACACAAATCTCCTCCGTCGATCATATCCTGACCTGAACCTTGAGGACAAGGTTCTTATAAAACCGGATGGCATTAATATTACAATCACACCGTTACCATCACCATCTGGCACAGAAGAGATAGCCACGCCACCAACAGCCTTGCGACGTCGAGATCGTCGCAGAATGAAGCCTATATTAAGTGTGAGTTGTAATGAAAAGAACCACGTGTTTAATGGATTTAGCTGCATGAAGATGATGTGTCAAGAAATAAGGAAGTAAATTGTAACTGTAGAAGGTATATGATACGAACCGTATCAGAAATGACTAATTCGAGGGTAGTCGACCTCCTAGAAAGCGAGATGAAAAAGGGAAGAAGATCAGAGGAAGAGGAGAATGATTTGTAATTGCTTGTCTTCTATTCCATTCTCTTGTTGTTTATATAACAGATTACATCTCTAGAAAGTTCTATTCAGTTATAGATCCATGGCTATAACAATTTCTAATCCTACGGCTACTACATTATGATAAGTGGTGATGGTGATCGTAACATTGCCATTCCCTTCAATGAGAACCTTGTCCTCAAGGTTCTGTTGAAGTTGTTGTGGATGGAGAAATGCTAAATCCTTTGGGAAAAGATAGTCCCACTGAACAAGAATTTGGGGAACCCACCACAATTTCTTAACAACTACAATCTTGCCAAAAGAAGTTGTCGCCAAAAGAAGCTGTCGTAGACAACTTACTCCAAGCAGAAACTGCTCCTCCTTCACTTAAAACAGTATTAATACCCATCTCTTTGAGATCTTCAACGGTGAGTAATGGCAAGACTTCTTTGTCCACTTCATGCATCTCAAATAATCCAACACACTTGGCAAACCTTAGCTGCTCCAACCATATCCTAACATTATTTATACCACGATCACCAAAGCCCATCTTTTTCGTGTTCGAGTCGGATCGGTGCTTACACAAGAAAAGTGTATTTGCAAAATTGCCTTGGATTGATTTGTCTTTGAGTGGTCCTTTATTTGCAGCAAGTGACACAGGCAAGACCAAAAATCAAGAGAAGGAGATTGATGTGGCACAGCTTCATGCTTCCATCTGGATTTGATAACAAGTAACTTGTCCTCATGCATTGAACTCGAGAAGTATAGAGGTAATAACACAGCCAGAGTGAACCACCATTTCGGAAATCATTCTCCGGACTTCATTGGCAATGTATTGCGGGAAGGTTCAAACACACCAAGAGAAAACACCGGAATTAGAAGTTGCAAGTGTTCATGTAATACGCAGATACGGTTGGCCTATCTCGATGTTGTGTAAACCCATTTATTAAACCAGATTGAGCGAGGAAGATAAATGTGGACCAGTCCCCGTGTTGTCTTTTGGTAAATCAACTGAAGCTTTTTTGGCCTTTACCTAGTTGGCTTTCATCAAATTCACTTTCTAATGCCTCTTCAATGTCTATCTCATTGTCCACGTCATTTTCTTCATCCTCATCATTTTCATTTTCCTGTATTGGCTGATTTTCACTATCCCCACCCTGCAATACAAGAGCAAGAAATCTCCTATGTTCTTGCATATCATCAGCATATTGAAGGTCAACTTCATCGTTTGTTTCTTGAAGAAAATTCTCCAACTCATCAAGGGTAAAATTGGTAAGTAAATAGTGGGCCTTATTAAGCCAACAAATGGCATCTCCCTCATCTAAATCCACAACAGCTGTTCCAGGATTTCTAACATCTGGAAAGCCATCATCGTTCATAACATCATCAATAGCCTCAGTCTCATTGCTTGGGGCATTCACACAAGCAAGAACGTCAAGTGAAACTTGCTTCAAGCTAAACCTCTTACCTTGTTCGATCGAGACACCTAAGACCGAGTTGGAGAAACAATCAAAATGGAATTTATGAACTAACCTTTGAATCGTGGGACAAGAATCACCATCAGCGATCGCAGTCAATTGGATGACAACGTGTGGGTTTGAAATGGTTTTCGGCATTGCGCCGTCAACGAACCCGAGATCATCCTTGAAGATCTTGAACCTCTTCTCTTTCTCTCCATTATCTAACTCAACTTGAAATGCCCACGCATATAAATCCCATCGCTGCACATTGTAAAGGGGGTGTAGATCAACGATTTGAGATGCAGCAGGTACGGATATATTGAGAGACTCCAATCGAGCATAGGTCCTTGCAAAGACTCGAATGTGATCGAGTACAATGACCGATCCATGGGTACCATGAATTCCATCAAAACCACGATCACCATTTCTTTCACCTTCTTCTTTTCTTCTACCCATATCTTTGAACAGGTAGGGCGCAATAGCTAGATCACCCAATTCCTTATCGTACTCAAGAATAAAGAGTTGTCGGAGTCCGCATGGAGGGGATTCATCCTGGGCATCTCAATACGAACCGTAGTGAGTTGTAGAGGTAAAAACTTCCCATCGAAGGAGGGCTCTTCAAGTCCAAACTCAAATCCTCCATCATCTACTGTGGGAACTTCTAGATCTCGATCCTCCGTGGGCCGGTAGCCCTTCGCTCCCAAACTCTTTGATACATATCTTTGCCGTAGATCGAGCCTTGGACGGGCCTCTGTCAAGGGCTGCAACTCGGGAGGGATTATTGGGCAGAGGCTGCGTTTGTGTTTGAATGAAGGGTTGGGATTGGAACGGTGGCTGAAATTGAGATTGCGATTGAGGAAGCTGGATTAGGGATTGGGGTTGGGATTGGAATGGTAGTTGAAGCGAGAGTGCGGTTGAGGAACAGGGGATATTGTGGGACTACTTTGGCAGCCATGGCCATTGATTCCACTGGTGAGTGAAGGGAAACGAAAGAGGCGCACCAGAAAGCTTTTCGAAACAACGGACATTTCGGATCTTGGTTGCGGCAAGGTTGGTGGCGTTGATGAGGGTGTTGGCACCGGTGAAAACGACGGAGATCAAAGTGGACTGGAAGTGAAGCGGGAAGGGTAACCGGTGGGTTGGGTGGTGGTAACAGGGGTCGGCAATGGTTAGGGAAGGGATGGTGGAATGTTGAAGAAGACGATCAAGCTTTTCCTCCATTGAGTCTAAGAAATAACTAATTCGAGGGTAGTCGACCTCCTAGAAAGCGAGATGAAAAAGGGAAGAAGATCAGAGGAAGAGGAGAATGATTTGTAATTGCTTGTCTTCTATTCCATTCTCTTGTTGTTTATATAACAGATTACATCTCTAGAAAATTCTATTCAGTTATAGATCCATGGCTATAACAATTTCTAATCCTACGGCTACTACATTATGATAAGTGGTGATGGTGATCGTAACA
>JAMYWD010001565.1:0-10855 GCA_028583415.1 Protea cynaroides
GGGGTTGATTTAGTAGATGAGAAGATTCGGGGAGAAAACTTCTCCTCGCCTAGATTGGGAGGCTATCTCGCAAGATGGGTCGCGCGGGATGCCCAAGTCGCTGGATGAGGAGAGGAAACGAGATGGTGCGCTCACACTCGCAGATCGAGATTGCCGATGCCGAGGCAATCGCTACCGCCGCTAGAGTTCTGGCGCGGATCCCGCCGATGACGATGACCGCATGTATATGGATGCCGACTCGATACCACCGCCGTCACCCCCGCATGGGGCTGGAGCTGGTACATCCTCTGCGGTGGGTCCTGCACTTGAGACTTGTCCTTCTCATGCAGCTGGTCCTTCACGCCCACCTTCTGATATAAGGGAAAAGAGGGAGAGAGAGAGAGAGAGAGAGAGAAGTAGAGAGAGGGAGAGAGGAAGAGAAAAAGGAAGAGAGACAGAGAGACAAAGAGCGAATGAAAGAGAGAAAGAGATAGAGAAGTCGAGAAAGTAAGAGAGAGAGAAGTAGAGAGAGAGAGAAAGAGAGAGATATAGAAAGAGAAAGATAGATTTGAAAGAGAGAGAGAGAGAGAAGTACAGAGAGAAGAGAGAGAGTGGGAAGTGAAAAGAGATACAAAAGTAGAAAGAGAGAAGATAGAGAGAGAAAGAGAGAGAAAGAGAAAAGGTGAAAGAAAGAGATAGAGAGAGAGAGAGTATGAGAGAGAAAAAATTATAAAGATTAAAGAGGGAGAGAGAGAAAGAGAGTGTATGAGAGAGAGGGAGAGAATTAGAAAGATTAGAGAGAGAGAAAGAGACGAGAGAGAAAAGTAGGGAGGGAAAAGTAGAAAGAGAGAAAAGTGAGAGAGAGAGAGAGTGAGTGAGTGAGTGAGGGAGAGAGAGAGTGAGATAGAAAGCAGGAGAGAGTGAGAAGTTAAAAGGGAGGGAGAGAGAGAGAGAGAAAAAAAAAGAGAGAGAAAGAGAGAGAAGAAGAAAGAGAAGAGAGAGTGAGAGCGAAGTAGAGAAAGGTTGAGAGAGAGAAGTAGATAGGGAGAGAAAGAGACATGAAGGAGAGAGAGAGAAGTATTAAGAAAGAAAAGTACAAGGAGAGAGAACAGAGAAGTATAGATAGAGAAGTAGAAAGAAAGAGAGAGAGAGAGAGAGATAGAGGAAGAGAGAAAGAAAGAGAGAGAGAGAAGTAGGAAGAAGAACAGATGGACAAGTAAAACGAGGGAGAAGTTGAGAGAGAACGAAAGAGATTAGAAAGAGAGACCGAGAGAGACTGAGAGGGAAAAAGGGAGAGAGGGAGGGAAAGAGAGAGAGAGAGAGGGAGCGAGAGAGAGAGAGGAATGAAAGAGAAAGAGAGAGAGAGATGTAGAAAGAGAGAAAGTGAAAGAGAGAAAGAGAGAAAGATAGAAAGAGAGAGAGAGAGAGAAAAGTAGAAGGAGGGAGAGGGAGAGAGAGAAAGCGGGACAGAAGTAGTAGGAGAGAAAGAGAGAGAGGGAGAGAGAGACAGAGAGAGAGAGAGAGGTAGAAGGAGAGAGAGAATGAAAGAGAGAGAGAGAGAGAAAGAAGTAGAGAGAAAGGGAGAGAGATGTAGAGAGAGAAAGAGAGAGAGGGATTGATAGAGAGAGAGAGAGGGAGAAAGAGAGAGAACTAAGAGGAGAGAGAGGTAGAGAGAGAGGGGTAGAAAGAGAGGGAGGGGGATGGGTAGAAAGGGAGAGAGAGGAGTGAGAGAGAGGGAGAGAGAGTACAAAGAGAGAGAGAGAGAGAAAGAGAGAAAGTAGGAGGAGAAATAGAGAGCGAGAGAGAGAGAATGTGAGTGAGGAGTTGTAAGAAAGGGACAGAAAGAGAGAGAGGAAGAACGAGAGAGAAGTAGAAAGTGAGAGAGAAAGAGAGAGAGAGAAGTAGGAAGAGAGAGATGGAGAAGTAAAACGAGAGCGAAGTAGAGAGAGAGAGAAAGAGATTAGAAAGAGAGAGTGAGAGAGAGAGAAAAGAGAGAGAGAGAAAAGGAGAATGAGAGAGAGAGAGAATGTGAGTGCAGAGTTGTAAGAAAGTGAGAGAAAGAGAGAGAGAGAGGAAGAGAGAGAGAAAAGTAGAAAGAGAGAAAGAAAGAGAGAGAGAGAGAGAGAGAAGTAGGAAAAGAGAGAGATGGAGAAGTAAATAGGGGAGATGTAGAGAGAGAGAGAGATTAGAAAGAGCATAGTGAGAGAGAGAAAAAGTGAGAGAGAGAAAGAGAATGAGAGAGAGGGAGAGGGAGCGAGAGAGAAAAAATGTAAGAGAGAGAGAGAAGTAGAGAGAAAGAGAGAAATTAGAAAAAGATAGAGTAAGAGAGAAAGAGTGAACTTGAGAGAGAGAGAGAGAAATAGAAGTAGAGAGAGAAAAATATAGAGAGAAGTAGAGAAGGAGTAGAGAGAAGTAGAGAGAGAAAAAAGTAGAGTGAGAGAGAGAGAAGTAAGAAGAGAGGGAGTGTGAGAGAGAAGTAGAAAGAGAGAGGGAGAGAGAGAAAGAGTGAGAGAGGTTGGAGAGAGAAGTGGAAAGAGGGGCGAGTAGTGAGAGAGAAAGAGAGAGAGGGAGAGCGAGGAGAAAGAGTAAAGTACAAACAGGGAGGAAAAAAAGGAGAAAGGGAGAATGATAGGGAGAGAGAGGGGGGAAAGAGAGAGCCGAGAGGTAGAAAGAGATAGAGAAAGATAAAAGTAGAGAAAAGGAGAGAGGGAAGGGGAGAGGAGAGAGAGAATGAGAGAGAGAGAGGGAGAGAGAGAGAGAGGAGAGAGGGGGTGAGAGATAGAGCAAGAGGGAGAGTGAGAGAGAAGATGAAGGAAAGGGAGAAAGAGAGTGAGAGAGGGGTAGAAAGTAATAGAGGGAGAGAGAGAGAGAAGTTGAAATAGAGAGAGAGAGAAACAAAGAGAGAAAAGTAGAAAGAGAGAGAGAAAGAGAGAGAAGCAGAGAAAGAGAGTGAGGGTTGTAAGAGAGAGAGAGTGAGGTAGAGAGAGAGAAAGGTAGAAAAGTATAGAGAAAGAGTGAAGTAGAGGGAGAGAGAGAGAGAGAGAGAGATAAGTAGAGAAAGGGGGAGAAGAAGAGAATTAGAAAGATGGAGAGAGACAGAGAGACAGAGAGCGAAAGAAAGAGAGAGAATGAAAGAGAGAAAGGGAAAGAGCTCGAGAGATGTAGAAATAGAGAGATAGAGTAAAAAGAGAGAGAGAGAGAGAAGTAGAGAGATAGAGAGGGAAGTAGAGAGATAAGAGACAGAGAGAGAGAGAGAGAGGGAAGTAAAAAGAGAGACAGAAGTAGAGAGAGAGAAGATAAAGAGAAAGAGAGAGAAAGAGAAAAGGAAAGAGAGAGAGAGAGAGAGTATGAGAGAGAGAGAATTTGAAAGATTAGAGAGGGAAAAAGACAAAGAGAGAGTGAGTATGAGGGAGAGTCAATTTGAAAGATTAGAGAGAGAGAGATAGAGAAAGAGAGAGAGATAGAGAGAGAAAGAAAGGTAGGGAGGGAAAAGAAGAAAGAGAGAAGAGTGAGAGAGAGAGAGGGAGTGAGTGAGAGAGAGAGAGAGTGTAAAAGAAAGAAGGATAAAGTGAGAAGTTGAAAGAGAGGGAGAGAGTGAGAAAAGAAAGGGAAAGAGAGAGAACAAGAAGGAGAATTGAGAGAGAGAGAGAGAGAGAGTGAAGAAGAGAGTGGTTGAGAGGGAGAAGTAGATAGAGAGAAAGAGACAGGAGAGATAGAGAGAAAGAGAAAGAGAGAGAGAGAGAGAGAGAGAGAGAGAAGTAGAGAGAGAGAAAAGTAGTGGGAGAGAGAACAGAGAAGTATAGATAGAGAAGTAGAGAGAAAGAGAGCGAGAGATAGAGGAAGAGAGAGAGAAAAGTAGAAATAGAGAAAGAAAGAAAGAGAGAGAGAGAGAAGTAGGAAAAAGGGGGAGAAAGAGAGGGGAGAGAGAGGGAGCGAGTGAGAGAGGGAGAGAGTAATGAAAGAGAGAGAGAGAGAGAGAGAGAGAGAGAGAGAGAGAGAAGTAGAAAGAGAGAAAGAGAAATAGAAAAAGAGAGAGGGAGAGAGAGAAATTGGGAGACAAGTAGATGGAGAGAAAGAGAGAGAGGGGTAGAAAGAGAAAGGGAGATAGAGATAATGAGAGAGAGATGTAGAAAGAGAGAGAATGAATGAGAGAGAGAGAAGTAGAGAGAAGCTGAGAGAGAAGTAGAGGGAGAAAGAGGGAGAGGGAGAGATGGAGAGAGAGAGGGAGAAAGAGAGAGAAGTTAAAGGAGAGAGAAAAAAAGAGGGGTAGAAAGAGAGGAAGGGGGAGGGGTAGAAAGAGAGAGAGGAGAGAGAGAGAGAGGGAGAGGGAGAGAGAGAGAGAAAGAGACAGAAGTAGGAAGAGAAATTGAGAGAGAGGGAGAGAGAGTGAAAAAGTGAGTGAGGAGTTGTAAGTAAGGGAGAGAAGGAGAAAGAAAAAGAGAGAGAGAGGAAGAGAAAGAGGGAAAAGTAGAAAGAGAGAAAGAAAGAGAGAGAGTGAGTAGGAAGAGAGAGAGATGGAAAAGTAAAATGGGAGAGAAGTAGAGAGAGAGAGAAAGAGATTAGAATGAGAGAGAGAGACTGAGAGGGAGAAAGAGAGAGAGGGAAAAGTAGAGAAAGAAAAGTAGAGAGAGGGAGAGAAAGAGAGAAAGGGAGAAGTTGTGAGGGTGAAAAGAAGAAGAATGGTAGAGAGAAGAAGCTAAAAGAAGGTGATATAGAAAGAGAGAGTGAGAAGTAGGGAGAGAGAGTGTGGGATGTAGAGGGACAGAGAAGAATGAGAGATAGGGAGAGACAAATGTGGAGAGAGACAAAAAGAGAAAGAGAGACAGAGAAGTTGGGTGAGAAGCAAGGGAGAGAGAGAGATATAAAGAGAGGAAAGTAGAGAGATGTAGAGAGAAAGAGAAGTAGAAAGGGAAAGAGAGACAGAGAGACAGGGAAAGGAGAGACAGAGAGAGAAGTTGACAGAGAAAGAAAGAGAGGGAAGTAGAAAGAGAAATAGAGAGAGAGAGAGAGAGAAAGAGAGGGAAGTAGGAAGAGAAATAGAGAGAGGGAGAAAAAAAGTGAGTGAGGAGTTGTAAGAAACAGTGAAAGAGAGAGAGAGAGAGAGAGGAAGATTAAGAGGGAAAAGTAGAAAGAGAGAAAGAAAGAAAGAGATGGAGAAGTAAAACAAGAGAGAAGTAGAGAGAGGGAGAACGATATTAGAAAGAGAGAGAGACAAAGAGAGAAAAAGAGAGAGAGAGGGAAAACTAGAGAAAGAGAAGTAGAGACAGGGAGAGAAAGAGAGAGAGAGAGGGAAAAGTTATAAGGGTGTGAAGAAGAAAAAAGGCAGAGAGAAGAAGAAGAAAGAAGGTGATGTAGAAAGAGAGAGTAGGAACTGGGGAGAGAGAGAGTGAGACGGAGAAGTAGAATGAGGGAGAGACAGAGCGAAGTAGAGGGACAAAGAAGAAAGAGAGATAGAGAGAGAGAAAAGTGGAGAGAGAGAGAAAGGGAAAGAGAGACAGGGAAGTTAGGTGAGAGGGGAGGGGGAGAGAGAGAAATATAAAGAGAGAAATGTTGAGAGACGCAGAAAGAAAAGAAGTAGAAAGGGAAAGAAAAACAAACGGATAGGGAAAGAGAGAGAGACAGAAGGAGAGTAGTTGACAAAGAAAGAAAGAGAAAGATAGAAGTAGAAAGTGGGAGAGAGAGAGAGAGAGTAGAATGAGGAAGAGAGAGAAAAGTAGAGAGAGAGTTGGAAATAGAGAGAGATGGGAGAGAGAGAAGTAAAAAGAAGGATAAAAGTGGAAAGAGAGAAGATAGTGAAAGAGAGGGAAAGGGTGAGAGTGTGTATGAGAGAGACAGAGAAGTAGAAAGATAAGAGAGAGAGAGAGAGAGAGAGAGAGAGAGAGAGAGAGAGAGAGAAAGAGAGAGATGGAGAAGTAGAAAGAGAGAAGAGAGAGAGATAGAAGGAGAGAGAGAGAGAGGGAGAAAGGTGAGAGTAAGAAAAAGAAGTGTGAGAGAGAGAGAGAGGGAGAGAAAGAAAGCAGGACAGAGTAAGAAGAAGAGAGAGAGGACAGAGAGAGGGAGAGAAGAAAGAGAGAGAGAGAGAGAAATAGAGAGTAGAAACAGAGAGAGATAGGGAGAGAAGTAAAGAGAGTGCAAAAAAAGGAAGGAGGAAGGAGAGAGAGTGAAAAGTAGAGAGGTTGAGAGATAGACGAAAAATGAGAGAACTAGATAGGAGAGAGAGAGAAACAGAGGGAGAGAGAGTGGTAGAAAGAGAGAGAGAGAGAGGGAGAGAGAGAGAGAGAGAGAGTGTGGTAGGAAGAGAGAGAGAGATAAAGAAAGAGGGAAAAGTAGAAAGAAAGAGAGAGAGAGAAAGAGAGAGAAGTGGAGAGAGAGAGAAAGAGAGTGAGAGTTGTAAGAAAGAGAGAGAAAGAGAGAGAAAGAGGCAAAGAGAGAAAAGTAGAAAGTGAGAAAGAAAGAGACAGAGAGAGAGAAGCAGAAAAAGAGAGACAGAGAAAGGGAAGTGAAAGAGAGGGAGAAATTGCAAAAGAAGAGAGAGTGAGCGAGAGAGAGAAGTAGAATGAAAGTGAGTGGTAGGTGGTAAAAACAGGAGAGAACTAGGGAGAGAAAGAAAGCGAGTAGAAAGGGAGAGAGAGAGGGAGAGAGAGAGAGAAAGAGAGAGAAATGAAAAAGATAGAGAGGTGGATAGAAAGAGAGATAAAAGTTGAAAAGAGAGAGAGAGTGTGAATTAGAAAGAGAAAGAGAGAAGGAGAGAAGCTGAGAGAGAGGTGGAGAGAAGGAGAGATAGGAAAGATAGAGAGAGAGAGAGAATGAAGTAGTCAGAGAGAGATGAAGAAGAAAGGGAGAGAGAAGAAGAAAAAAGTGGGAGATGTAGAAAGAGAGAGTGAGAAGTAGGCAGAGAGAAAGAGAGAGAGTGGCAGAGAGAGAGAAAAGTAAAATGTGAGAAAGAAAGAGACAGAGAGAGAGAAGCAAAAAAAGAGAGACAGAGAAAGAGAAGTAAAGGAGAGGCGGAAGTAGGGAGAGAGGGAGAGGTGGGAGAGATAGAGAGAGAGAGAGAGAAGTAGTGAGAGGGAGAAGAAGAAGAAAGGGAGAGAGAAGAAGAAGAAAGAGGGAGATGTAGAAAGAGAGAGAAAGACAGAGAAGTATAAAGAGAGAGAAGTAGAGGGAGAGAGAAAGAGAGAGAGAGGGAGAGAGAGAGGGAGAAAGAGAGAAAGAAAAAGAGTGAGAGTTGTTAGAAAGAGAGAAAGAGAGAGAGAGGCAGAGAGAGAGAAAAGTAGAAAGTGAGAAAGAATGAGATAGAGAGAGAGAGAAGCAGAAAAAGAGAGACAGAGAAAGAGAAGTAAAAGAGAGGGGAAAAGTAGCAAGAAAGAGAGAGTGAGAGAGAGAGAAGTAGAAAGAAAGAGAGTGGGGACATAAAACTAGAGAGAACTCGGGAGAGGGAGAAAGCGAGTAGAAAGGGAGAGAGAGAGAGAGAGAGAAATGGAAGAGATAGGAGAAGTGGAGAGAAAAGAGAGATAGAAGTTGAAAAGGGAGAGAGTGTGAATTAAAAAGAGAAAGAGAGAGAGAAGTAGAGAGAGAGAGAAATGGAGAGAGGGAGAGATAGGAGAGATAGAGAGGGAAAAGAAGTAGTGAGAGAGAGAAGAAGAAGAAAGGCAGAGAGAAGAAGAAGAAAGTGGGAGATGTAGAATGAGAGTGGGAGAAGTAGGGAGAGAGAGAAAGACAGAGAAGTATAAAGAGAGAGAGAAGAAGAGGGAGAGGGAAAAGAGAGAGAGAGAGAGAGAGAGAGAGAGAGAGAGAGAGAGAGAGAGAGAGAGAGAGAGAGGGAGGGAGAGAGAGGGATAAAGAGAGAGAGAGAAAGAGATAGGGAAGTTGAGAAAGAGAGAGAGAAAAGTAGAGAGATATAGAGGGAAGTAGAGAGAGAAGAGACAGAAAGAGAGATAGAAGTAAAAAGAGAGACTGAAGTAGAAAGAGGTAAGATAAAGAGAGAAAGAGAGAGAGAAAAAAGGAAAGAGAGAGAGAGAGAGAGAGAGAGAGAGAGTATGAGAGAGAGAGTGAAAGAATTAGAAAGATTAGAGAGGGAGAGAGAGAAAGAGAGAGTGAGTATGAGGGAGAGAGAATTTCAAAGAGAGAGAGAGAGAGAGAGAGAAAGAGAGAAAGAGAGAGGGAGAAGAGAGATAGAGATAGAGATAGAGAGAGAAAGAGAGAGAGAGAGAGAGAGAAAGGTAGGGAAGGGAAAGAAGGAAAGAAGAAGAGTGAGAGAGAGAGAGAGAGTGAAAAAAGAAAGAGAGAGAGAAAAAAAGAGAAGAAGAAAGACAATAGAGAGAGAGAGAGTGAAGTAGAGAGAGGTGGAGAAAGAGAAGTAGATAGAGAGAAAGAGATAGGAGAGACAGATAGAGAAAGAGAAAGAGAGAGAGACAGGGAGAAGTAGGGAGAGAGAAAAGTAGAGGGAAAGAGAACAGAGAAGTATAGATGGAGAAGTAGAGAGAAAGAGAGCGAGTGATAGAGGAAGAGAGAGAGAAAAGTAGAAAGAGAGAGAGAAGTGGGAAGAGAGAGGGATGGAGAAGTAAAATGAGAGAGAATTATAGAGAAAAGAAGTGATTAAACAGAGAGACAGAGTGGGAAAAAGGGAAGGAGAGAGGGAGAGAAAGAGAGGGAGCGGGAGAGAGAGAGAGAGAGAGAGAGAGAGAATGAAAGAGAGATAAAGAGAGAGAGAGAAGTAGAAAGAGAGAAAGTGAAAGAGAGAAAGACAGAAAGAGAGAGAGAGAAGTAGAAGGAGAGGAAGGGAGAGAGAGAAAGCGGGAGAGAAGTAGACGGAGAGAAAGAGACAGGGGGAGAGAGTGGTAGAAAGAGAAAGTGAGAAAGAGAGAGTGTAGAGAGAGAAGTAGAAAGAGAGAGAGAATGAATGAGAGAGAGATAGGTAGAGAGAAGGTGGGAGAGAAGTAGAGAGAGAAAGAGAGAGAGGGAGAAAGAGAGAAAAGTAAGAAGAGAGGGAGAGAGAAATTGTGGTAGAAAGAGAAGAAGGGGTAGGGGTAAAAAGAAAGAGAGAGAAGGAGAGAGAGAGAGGGAGATAGAGTGGAAGAGAGGGAAAGAGAGATATGTGGGAAGAGAAAAAGAAAGAGAAAGAGAAAATGTGAGTGAGTAGTTGTAAGAATGAGAGGGAAAGAGAGAAAGAGAGGAAGAGAAAGAAGGAAAAGTAGAAAGAGGGAAAGAAAGAGAAAGAAAGAGAGAGAGAGAGAGAGAGAGAGAGAGAGAGAGAGAGAGAGAGTAGGAAGATAGAGAGATGGAGAAGTAAAAGGAGATAGAAGTAGAGGGAGAGAAAGAGATTAGAAAGAGAGAGAGCCTGAGAGAGAGAAAAAGAGAGAGAGAGGGAAAAGTAGAGAAAGAGAAGTAGAGAGGGAGAGAAAGAGAGAGAGGGAGAAGTTGTGAGGGTGAGAAGAAGAAGAAAGGTAGACAGGAGAAGAAGAAAGAAGGTGTTGTAGAAAGAGAGAGTGAGAAGTAGGGAGAGAGAGAGAGTGACAGAGAAGTAGAATGAGAGAGAGAGAGAGAGAAGTAGAGGGATAAAGAAGAAAGAGTGATGGGGAGACAGATAAGTGGAGAGAGAGAGAGACAGGGAAAGAGAGACGGGGATGTTGGGAGAGAAGGAAGGGAGAGAGAGAGAGAAGGATATTAAGAGAGAGAAGTAGAGAGATCCAGTAAGAAAGAGAAGTAGAAAGGGAAAGAGAGACAGAGAGACAGAGAAATAGGGAGTGATAGAGAGAGAGAGAGAGAGAGAAAAAGTGGGTGAGGAGTTGCGAGAAAGAGGGAGAAAGAGAGAGAGAAGAGGAAGAGAAATAGGGAAAAGTAGAAAGAGAGAAAGAAAGAGAGAGAAAGAGAGAGAAGAGGAAGAGAAAGAGGGAAAAGTAGAAAGAGAGAAAGAAAGAGAGGGAGGGAGAGAAAGAGAGAAGTAGAGAGAGGGAGAGAGAGATTAGAAAGTGAGAGAGACTGAGAGAGAAAAAGAGAGAGAGAGGGAAAAGTAGAGAAAGAGAAGTAGAGAGAGGGAGAGAAAGAGAGAGAGAGAAAGGGAGAAGTTGTGAGGGTGAGAAGAAGAAGAAAGGTAGAGAGAAGAAGAAGAAGAAAGAAGGTGATGTAGAAAGAGAGAGAGAAGTAGGGAGAGAGAGAGAGTGACGGAGATGTAGAACGAGAGAGAGAGAGAAGTAGAGGGCCAGAGAAGAAAGAGAGATAGAGAGAGAAAGGGAAAGAGAGACAGGGAAGTTGGGAGAGAAGGGAGGGAGAGAGAGAGAGAGAGAGAGAGAGAGAGAGAGAGAAGTTGAGAGACGAGGGAGAAAGAGAAGTAGAAAGGGAAAGAGAGACAAACGGACATGAAAAGAGAGAGACAGAGAGGGAAAAGTTGACAGAGAAAGAAAGAGAAAGAGAGAAGTAGAAAGTGGGAGAGAGAGAGAGAGTAGAATGAGAAAGGGAGAGTAAGAAGTAGAGAGATAGAGTGGGAAGTAGAGAGAGAAGAGAGAGGGAAGTAAAAAGAAGGACAGAAGTGGAAATAGAGAAGATAGTGAAAGAGAGAGAAAGGGTGAGAGAGACAGAGAAGTAGAAAGATAAGAGAGAGAGAGAGTGTGTGTGTAGAATGAGAAAGAGAGTGATAAGTTGAGAGATAGATTGGGTAGTTGAGAGAGAAGAGAGAGAGAGAGAGAAGTAAAAAGGATAGAAGTGGAAAGAGAGAAGATAGTGAAAGAGAGGGAAAGGGTGAGAGTGTGTATGAGAGAGACAGAGAAGTAGAACGATAAGAGAGAGAGTGAGAGGGAGAAAGAGAGAGATAGAGAAGTAGAAAGGGAGAAGAGAGAGAGATAAAAGGGGAGAGAGAGAGAAGTGGACAGTGAGAGAGGAA
>JAMYWD010001566.1:0-5000 GCA_028583415.1 Protea cynaroides
GAAAGGTGAGAGTAAAAAGGAAGAGTGAGAGAGAGAGAGGATAGAGTAAAAAAAAGAGAGAGGGAGGGAGAGAAGTAAAAATAGTGAAAGTAAGAAGAAGAAAGAGAGAAGGAGAGCGAGAGAGAGAGAGAGAGAGAAAGAAAGCAGGAGAGAGTAAGAAGAAGAGAGAGAGAGGGA
The DNA here is from genome assembly GCA_028583415.1 of Protea cynaroides. Classification (NCBI taxonomy): domain Eukaryota; kingdom Viridiplantae; phylum Streptophyta; class Magnoliopsida; order Proteales; family Proteaceae; genus Protea; species Protea cynaroides. Next base: position 178 of record JAMYWD010001566.1, read on the forward strand.
AGAAAGAGAGAGAGGGAGAAAGAGAGATTAGAAAGAGAGAGATAGGGAGAGAAGTAAAGAGGGAGCGAAAAAAGGGAGGAGAAGGGAGAGAGCGAAAAGTAAAGAGGTTGAGAGAGAGAAGAAGAATGAGAGAAATAGATAGGAGAGAGAGAGGGGTAGAAAGAGAGAGAGAAGTGGAATGAGAGAGAGAAAGAAAGAGAGAAAAGTAGAAAGAAAGAGAGAGAAGTGGAGAGAGAGAGAAAGAGAGTGAGAGTTGTAAGAAAGAGAGAGAAAGAGAGAGAAAGATGTAGAGAGAGAAAAGTAGAAAGTGAGAAAGAAAGAGACAAAGAGAGAAGCAGAAAACCAGAGACTGAGAAAGAGAAGTGAAAGAGAGGGTTAAATAGCAAGAATGAGAGAGTAAACGAGAAAGATAAGTAGAAAGAAAGAGAGTGGTAGCCGTAAAACGAGAGAGAACTAGGGAGAGAGAGAAAGCGAGTAGAAAGGGAGAGAGAGAAAAGGAGAGAGACAGAGAGATAAATGAAAGAGATAGAGAAGTCGATAGAAAGAGAGATAAAAGTTGAAAAGAGAGAGAGTGTGAATTAGAAAGAGAAAGAGAGAGGGAGAGAAGTATAGAGAGAGAAGTGGAGAGAGGGAGAGATAGGAGAGATAGAGAGAGAGAGAAAGAAGTAGTGAGAGAGAGAAGAAGAAGAAGAAAGGGAAAGAGAAGAAGAAGAAAGTGGTTGATGTAGAAAGAGAGAGTGAAAAGTAGGGAGAGAGAGAAAGACAAAGAAGTATAAAGAGAGAGAAGTAGAGGGGAGAGATAAGAGAGAAAGAGGGAGAGGAGAAAGTGAAAGAGAGAGAAGGAGAAAGAGAGAGAGAGAGAGGTTGAAAGAGAGAGAGAGAGGGAGAGAGAGAAAGAAAGAGGAGGAGAAAGAGAGAAAAAGAGGGTTAAGGTTGTAGAAATAGAAAGGGAGAAGGAGGGAGGAAAAACGAAAGTGGTGAGAAAGAAAGGGGGGGAGAGAGAGAGAAGGAAAAGAGAGATGGAGAAAGAGAAATAAAAGAGAGGGAGAAGTAATAGGAAAGAGGAGGTAGAGAGAGAGAAGGTGAGAAAAAAAAGTGGGAGAAGAAAGAAGGGGGGAGAGAAAGTGGATAGAAAGGGAGAGGAAGATGGAGAGAGAGAGAGAGGGAGAGGAGAAATAAAAGAGATAAGAGAGGTGGAGAGAAAGAGAGATATATAGTTGAAGAGAGAGAGAGAGAGAGAGAGAGAGAGAAGAGAGAGAGAGAGAAGTAGAGAGAGGAGAGAGGAAGAGAGATAGAGAGAGAGAAAAAAGATAGTGAGAGAGAGAGAGAAGAAGAATGGGGAGAGAGAAGAAGAAGAGAGAGAGGGAGATGTAGAAAGAGAGAGTGAGAAGATAGGGAGAGGGAGAAAGGTAAAAGAAGTATAAAGAGGAGAGAAGTAGGGGAAGAGAGAGGGAAGAGAGAGATGAGACAGGGAGAGAGAGTAGAGAGAGAGAGAGGGGGGGGGAAGAGAGAGAGAGAAGTGGAAGGAAAGAGAGAAGTAAAGAGAGAGAAGTAGAAAGAGAGGAGAGAGAGAGAGAGAGTGAGAGTTGTCATAAAGAGAGAGAAAGAGAGAGAGAGAGAGAGGGAGAAAAAGTAGAAAGTGAGAAAGAAAGAGAAAGAGAGAGAAAAAAAAAGGAGAGAAAGGAAGAGAGAAGTAAAGGAGAGGGGGAGAAGAAGAAAGAAAGAGAGAGTGAAAGAGAGAGAAGTAGAATGAAAGAGAGAGGGGGTCGTAAAGATGGAGAGAGAACAGGGAGGGAGAGAAAGCGAGTAGAAAGGAGAGAGAGAGAGAGAGGAGAGAGGAGATGAAGAAATAGAGAAGTAGAGAGAAAGAGAGACAAAAGTTGAAAAGAGAGAGAGAGTGTGGAATTAGAAAGAAAAGAGAGAGAGATAGAAGTAGAGAGAGAAATGGAAAGAGGGAGAGATAGGAGAGATAGAGAGAGAGAGAAAAAGTAGTGGAGAGAGAAAGAAGAAGAAAGGGAGAGGAGAAGAAGAAGAAAGAGGGAGATGTAGAAAGAGAGAGTGAGAAATAGGAGAGAGAAGAGAAGATAGAGAAGTATAAAGAGAGAGAGAAGTTGAGGAGAGAGAAAGAGAGAGAGAGAGAGAGAAGAGAGAGAGAGACAAAGAGATAGGAGAGTTGATAAAGAAAAGAGAGAAGAGAGAGATATAGAAGGGAGTGGAGATAAGAGAATGAAAAGAGGGGGGGTTATAAAACAGGAGAGAAGTATTTTGGAAAAAGTCAAATTTAGGTGAGTATGAAAGGCAGATAGAGAGGGGGGAGAGAGAGAGAGAATGAAGGAGATAGAGGTGGAGAGAAGAGAGATAAAAGTTGAACGGAGAGAAGTGAATTAGAAAGAGAAGAGAGAGAAAGATAGAGAGAGATGAGATAGACAAGGAGAGAAGAGAGGAAAGAGGGAAATGTAGAGGAGAGAGGGGAGAGATAGAGAGAGAGAAATAGTAGAGAGAGGGAGAAGAGGGAGAGAGAGAGAGAGAAAGGAGGAGGGAAACAAAGAAAGAGAGAAGAGAGAGAGAGGGGGAGAGAGAGAGAGTGAGAGGAGGAGAAGAGAGAGTGGAGAAAGAAAGAAGAGAGAGTGAGAAGTTGAAAGAGAGGGAGAGAGAGAGAGAAAAGAAAGTGGGAAAGAAAGAAAGAGAAGAAGAAAGAGAATAGAGAGAGAGGGTAAAGAGGGAGGTTAGAGAGAGAGAAGTAGATAGAGAGAAAGAGGAAAGAGGCAGAGAAAGGAGAGAGAAAGAGAGAGAAGGGTAGAGGAGAGAGATAAAAAGAAGTAAAAAAAAGAGAGAATTAGAGAGAGAGAAAAGTAGATTAAAATGTGAGACAAAGGGACGAGAGAGGGAGAAAGGGAGAGAAAGAGAGGGGTTAGAGATTGAGAGAGAGAGAGAAAGAAAGAGAGAGAGAGGAGAGAGAGTGTGATTGGCAAAAGAGAGAGGGAGAGGAAAGTAGAAGGAAGAGGAGGGTGAAGTAGGAGAGGGACTAGAGAGAGAAAGTAGATGGAGAGACAAGAGAGTAGGGAGAGAAAAGAGGAAAAAAAAAGGAGGAAAAGAGAGAGTGAGAGAGGAGAAGTAGAAAAGAGAGAGAGAATGAATGAGAGAAGGTGGGAGAGAAGGAGTCGAGAGAAAGGGAGAGAGGGAGAGAGAGAGGAAGTAAAGAAGAGAGAGAAAGAGGGTAGAAAGGGAGGAGAGGGGAGAGGGTATAAAGAGAGAGAAAGATGGAGAGACAGAGAGGGAGGAGAGAGAGAGAAGAAGAGAAAGAGATAAGAGGGTGGGAAATATGGAAAGAGAGACAGAAAAAAGATAAGAGTGTGGAAAAGAAGAGAGTTGAGGGAGAGAAAGAGAGAAAAGAGAGAGATAAGAAAATGGAAGAGAGGAGGAAAGAAAGAGAGAGAGAGAGAAAGAAGAGAGAGAGATGGGAGAATAAAAAGGAGAGGAGTAGAGAGAGAGAGAAAGAGATTAGGAAAAGAGAGAGACCGAGAGAGAAAAAGTGAGAGAGAGGGAAAAGTAGAGAGGAGAAGTGAGAGAGGGGCAAGAAAGAGAGAGAGGGAGAAGTTGTGAGGGTGAGAAGAAGAAGATAGGACGGATGGAAGAAGAAGAAAGAAGGTGAGTGTAGAAAGTGAGAATGAGAAGTAAGGGAGAGAGAGGACGAGAAGTAGAATTAGAGAGAGACAGAAAGTAGAGGGACAAAGAAGAAAGAGAGATTGGGAGAGAGATAAGTTGAGAGAGGGGAAGGGAATGAGAGACGGGAAGTAGGAGAGAGAGAAAGAAAGGGAAATATATATATATATATATATAGATAGAGAGAAGTGGGAGAAGCAGAGAGAAAGAGAAGTAGAAAGGGAAGAGAGATAGATAGACAGAGAAAGAGGGAGAGACAGAGAGAGAGAGAAGTTGATAGAGAAAGAAAGAGAGGAAGTAGGAAGAGAAATAGAGAGAGAGAGAAAGAGAGGGAAGTAGGAAGAGAAATATAGAGAGAGAGAGAGAGAGAAAGTGAGTGGGGAGTTGTAAGAAAGAGAGAGAAAGAGAGAGAGAGAGAGAGGAAAAAAGAGGGAAAATTAGAAAGAGATAAAGAAAGAGAGATAGATGGAGAAGTAAAACAAGAGAGAAGTAGAGAGAGAGCAAGAGATTAGATAGAAAGAAGAGACTGAGGGAGAAAAAGAGAGAGAGAGAGGGAAAAGTAGAGATAGGGAAGAGAGAGAGGGAGAGAAAGAGAGAGAGAGGGGGAGAAGTTGTGGAGGGTGAGAAGAAGAAGAAAGAGAGAGAAGAAGAAGAAGAAAGAAGGTGATGTAGAAAGAGAGAGAGAAGTAGGGAGAGAGAGAGTGATTGAGATGTAGAACTAGAGAGAGAGAAGTAGAGGGTCGAGAAGAAAGAGAGATAGAGAGAGAAAAGTGGGGAGAGAGAAAGGGAAGAGAGACAAGGAAGTTGGGTGAGAAGGGAGGGGAGAGAGAGAGAATAGAGAGAGAGAGAGAAGTTGAGAGGGAGGGAGAAAGAGAAGTAGAAAGGGAAAGAGAGACAAACAGATGTAGGAGAGAGACAAAGAGAGAGAAGTTGACGAGAGAGAAAGAGAAGAGAGAAAGTAGAAAGTGGGAGAGAGAGAGAGAGAGAATGAGAAAGGGAGAGGGAGAAGTAGAGAGAGAGAGAGGGAGAGAAAGAGAGAGAAGAGTAAAAAAGGACAGAAGTGGAAAGAGAGAAAGATAGTGAAAGAGAGAGAAAGGGTTGAGAGTGTGTATGGAGAGACAGAGTGGTGAGGAAGTTATGAGAGAGAGAGAGAGAGTAGA
>JAMYWD010001568.1:0-10000 GCA_028583415.1 Protea cynaroides
ATAGAGAGAAGAAGAAGAAAGAGGGAGCTGTAGAAAGAGAGAGTGAGAAGTAGGGAGAGAGAGAAAGACATATTAGTATAAAGAGAGAGAGAAGTAGAGGGAGAGAGAAAAGAGATATAGAGAGGGAGAGAGAGCAAGAGATAGGGAAGTTGAGAAAGAGAGAGAGAGAAGCCGCGAGATAGAGAGGGAAGTAGAGAGAGAAGAGACAGAGAGAGGGACGGAAGTAAAAAGAGAGACAGAAGTAGAAAGAGAGAAGACAAAGAGAGAAAGAGAGTGAAAGAGAAAAGGAAAAAGGGAGAGAGAGAGAGAGAGAGAGAGAGAGAGAGAGAGAGAGAGAGAGTATGGGAGAGAGTGAGAGAATTAAAAAGATTAGAAAGGGAAAGAGGGAAAGAGAGAGTGAGTATGAGGGAGAGAGAATTTGAAAGATTAGAGAGAGAGAAAGAGAGAGAGAGAGAAAGAGAGACTGGTAGGGAGGGAAATGAAGAATGAGAGAAGAGTGAGTGAGAGAAAGAGAGTGAGTGAGTGAGTGAGAGAGAGAGTGAGAAAAAAAGCAGGAGAGAGTGAGAAGTTGAAAGAGAGGGAGTGAGAGAGAGAGAAAGGAAAGAGAGACAGAGAAAGAGAGAGAAGAAGAAAGAGAATAGAGAGAGAGTGAAGTTGAGTGAGGTTGAGAGAGAGAAGTAGACAGAAAGAAAGAGCATGAGAGACTGGGATAGAGAAAGAGAAAAAGAGAGACAAGGAGAAGTAGAGAGAGAGAAAAGTAGAGGGAGAGAGAACAGAGAAGTATAGATAGAGAAGTAAAGAGAAAGAGAGCGAGAGATAGAGGAAGAGAGAAAGAAAAGTAAAAAGGGAGAGAGGGAAGTAGGAAGAGAGAGAGATGGAGAAGTAAAACGAGAGAATTAGAGAGAGAAAAAGAGATTAAGAAGTGAGACAGAGAGAGACATAGAGGGAAAAAGGGAGAGAGCGGGAGAAAGAGAGAGAGCGAGAAAGAGAGGGAGAGTAATGAAAGAGAGAATGAGAGAAAGAAAGAGAGAGAGAGAGAGAGAGAGAGAGAGAGAGAGAGAGAGAAGTAGAAAGAGAGAAAGAGAAAGAGAGTGAGCGCGACTCTCGCCCGTCTCGATCCGCATCGCACCCGAACGCGAGCGTTCGCATTCGAAACGCCGAACGGACGATCGCGCGAACGCGAACGCACTCGCGGCGCGCCGACGGCGCGAACGCCGCGCTCGCGCCGCAGAACCGCCCGCACATCGGCGCGCGGCGGAGCTCGCTCGCCGCCGACCGCCGGCGAATACGCCGAACCGTCGCCGCACCCGCCGGCGATCGCTCATCGTGTTCGCAGAGCATGATCAGAACCTCGAACTGGCAGAAGAGTCGCTCGGTCAGACCAGCTGGTTATAGAACAGATTATTCGAAGAGCGCGAGGCGCGGATATCGGCCAGCAGAACAGAAGAGAGCGACGTAGAGGAGATCCGAAGACGGGCTCAACGAAATGAAACTCGAAATGGGTCAGAACGACTTCGGTTCTGGGTTATCGGGAATCCTATCCGCAGGCAAAGATGAGTCCAAGCGGTATGACCGACCGACGGCGACACCACGATCGACTCACCGACTCACTCGAGGTCGATTCACACGTGGATCGGGTCGGAATCACTCATTCGGCAATTCAAACAGAAAGAGCAGGCCGGCGAGAGCCGATGAAACTGGTGGATCGAACAACAACAGCGAACGAGTCGCATCAACGATACGGCGGTCAGAAGAGCTCTGTGGGACCGGTCACCGCCGATGAAGAGACAGATCGGCAACATTTTCAAAATCGGCTTGCCTTTGCGAATCGAACCGCTTCGACCCCACCTTTTTTTCGCCCCACATCTAGCGACCGATTCGGGATCTTAGGCTCACCGACATCGGGAGATTTCGATGCTCATCGGCGATGCTCGTTCGACCGGCGGATAATGTCGGGCAGACGAGTCGGCGATCGGCGAGGCGACGTTAATCGACTACGAAATCGTCGATCTCGACTCGGAGCTCGGAGATTCAGCCGGCCCCACCTTCTAACTCGGCATCTTCGCAACGCCACCCGGGGACCGATCTGGCATCAATTGAATGGATCCGGATCTTCATCCGCTGGCAAACCCCACCTTCTCGGCCTTCGACCTCGCCCAGATCTTCTCGCAGTCACCAGATTTCGAAACGGTTCAGTGCGCGAATTTGAATATTACCGAGCGTAGATCGCGAGAAGATGGAGGAACGAGAAAGCTCGATTCAGAGTTCAAGAGGGATATGAGGCAGGATTCGCGGCAGACAATCAGAGCATTATCGCGAAAGACCGAGTCAAGAATAAAGATCATCAAACCATATCGGCTGGCTGAATGATATTCCGGATTCTCCTTCATTTTCACTTTTAGGTGGCGGCGATTGCCGACCGGCCTTTTGAGGCGGCCATCACCAATTTGTTGGTTCGGTGGGTACCACCGATTCCAGCCTGTAAGTAGTTTTCTTGAGTCCTGTGAGCCTTAGATTCCCACTGTTTATGGTTGTTTAGCTAAGCACATTAGAAAATTCCTCTTGGGGTTCTTTAATAATGACACCCATCAACACAAAAAGTGTGAGGAAGAGAGAGAGAGACTAGAAGTGGTGTATCGAGAGAGATGAGAGAGACAGGCGGAGGCAAAGTGAAGAAAGAGAGATAGGAGAGAGGGCTGAGAGAGAGAAAGGGAAAAAGAGAGACAGCAGTTTGGGTATGAAGGAAAGAGGAGAGAGAGAGAGTGAGGGAGATATAAAAGAGAGAAGTCTAGGAGATGCAGATGAAAAAGAGAGAAGTGAAAGGAAAGAGAGACGGAGACGTGAGAATGAGGAGAGACGAGAGAGAAGTTGATCAGCAGAAAGAAAGAGAGGTGAAGTGAGAAGAAAAATAGAGAGAAAGCAGAGAGGAAGCAAGAAGAGAAATAGAGAGAGGGAGCAGGAGAGAGAAAAAGGGAGTGGGAGCTGCAAGAAATGAGAGAAAGAGAGAGAGAGGAGAGAGAGTGAGAAGAGAGGGTGCAGAAAGAGAAAGAAAGAGAGAGAGAGTCAGAGAAGTAAATGAGAGAGGCAAAGAGAGGGAAAAAGAGAACAGGTGAGAGAGATTTGAGAGAGAAAAAAGAGAGAGGAAAAGGAGGAAGCAGGGCAGAGGAGAGGGGAGAGAAAGAGAGGAGAGATGGAGGAAGCTGTAGAGGGGTAGATTGAAGAAGAAATGTACTGCAGAAAGAATATCAGCGAAGGTAGCAAAAGAGCAGTGGTGAGTAGGGGCGAAAAAGAGAGAGGCAGCATCACGACTGAAATGAGAGAGGAAGCAGGACTGGCAAAGAAAGAGATAGAGAGAGAAAGTGCTGAGAGATAGAAAGGAAAGAGAGACAGGGAAGTTGTGAGAAGGAGGGAGAGAAAGAGATAGTGAGAGAGAAGTTGAGAGACGGAGAGAGAAAGAGGAAAGAAAGAGAGGCAAACGAATTAACAGAAAGAGGGAGGGGAGAGACTCTGAGAGAAAGAAGTTGACAGAGGAAACAAAAGGAGAAAGAGAGAGAAGGAAGAGCGGAGGAGAGAGAGAGAGAGAGACAGAGAGAGAGAGAGAGGTAGAGAGAGAATTATCAGAAGGGAGAGAGAGAGAAGCAGAGTTTATTAGAGTGGGAAGCAGAGTAGCTGAAAGAGAAAGAGAGAGAAAGGCAGAGAGGCAAAGATAAGAGAGGATGAGAAAGGGAAAAGATGGAAGAGGAGAGAGAGAGAGAGAGAAGGAGAGAAAGGAGAGCAGAAAGATATACAGGAGAGGAGAGGAAAGTAGATGAGAGAGAAACAGAGAAGGATAGATGAGAGGCTAGAGAGAAAGAGAGCAGAGATAGAGGAGAAAGAAAAGCAAAAGAGAGCAGGAATGAGGAGAGAGTTAGAGAAGTGGAACGAGAGAATCAGAGAGAGAAAAAGGATTGCCAGTAAGAGAGACAAAGAGAGACAGAGAGGAAAAAGAGAGAGAGAGGAGAGAGAGGAGAAAGAGGAGCTGCAGGAGGAGAAAGAATTAAGAGAGAGAGGAGGGAGAGAGAAAGAGAAAGAGGAGAGAGAGAGGGAAGTGTAAGCAAGAGAGAATGCCCGAGAAAGAGAGAAAAAGAGAGGAAGAGAAAGAGAGAGAGAGAGAACAAGTAGAATTTGAGGAGAGAGAGAGAGAAAGGTGAGAGAAAAAGAAGATTTGAGAGAGAGAGCTGAGAGGAGAGGCGTGTAGAGAGGCATGAATGAGAGAAGTAGGATTGAGAGAGAGAAAGAGAGAGAGCGGGTAGAAAGAGAGAGAGAAGTAGAAAAGAGAGAGAGAGGAGAGAATGAGAGAAAGGTAGAGAAAGAGGGTGGGAGAGAAAGGAGTCAAACTGAGGAGAGAGAGAGAGAAAGAGAGTGAGGAGCTGTAAAGAAAGATGAGGAAAGAGCGGCAGCAGAGAGAGAGAAACAGAGTGCTGAGAAAGAGAGAGACTTAAGAGAGAGTCGAGTAAGAGAGACCCGTAGAAAGAGAAGGAAAGAGGAGGAGAAAAGTAAAGAAAGAGAGAGGCGCCGAGAGAGAGAAGTGGGTAAAGAAATGAGTGGGTGGTGCAAACTGAGAAGAGCCAGGAGAGAGAAAAAGCGAAAGAATGGGTGGAGAGAGGGTGAGAGAGCAAGGGAGAGAGAACGAAAAGAGATAGAAAGGGGAGAGAGAGAGAGAGAGGGGCTTAGAGAGTGAGGAGAAATGAGAGATAGAGGAAGGCAGATAGGAAAAAGAGACAAAGCTGAAAAAGAGAGAGTGTGTGAAATTAGGAAAGAGAAAGAGAGAGGGGAGAGAAGTAGAGGAGAGAAGTAGAGATGATAGAAAGATAGAGATAGAGATAGAAAGAATGAGCGAAGAGAGAAAGAAGAAAGAAAGGAGAGAGAATAAAGAACAGCGGAGACGTGAGAAAGACGTAGTGAGGCGTAGGGAGAGAGAGAGAAAGAGCCAGAGAATTATGCAGAGAGAGAGAAGTAGAGGGAGAGAGAAAAAGAGAGAGGGGAGAGAGAAAGAGAAAGAGAGAGGAGAGAAGGGAGAGAAGAGAGAGAGGAGAGTTGAGAGAGACAAGGAGATGCAGAGAGCTAAAGAAAGGGAGGGAAGCAGAAAGAGAGAGAGAAGGAGAGCAGAGGAGAGAAAGAGGAGAAAGAGGAGAAGTGGAGAGAGAGAGAAAGAGAGGAGCTGTAAGAAAGATAGAGAAAGGGAGAGAGAGGCAAAGAGAGAGAGAGTGCAGAAAGGAGAAAGAAAGAGACAATGAGAGGCAAAAAAAGAGACGTAGAGGAAGGAAGTGAAAGAGAGGCAAGAATAAAGCAAGAAAATAAAGTGAGCGAGAGAGAGAAGTAGAAGAAAGAGAGTGGTAGCTATAAACGAGAGAGCACTAAGGAGAGAGAAAGCTTTGCAGGAAAGGAGGGAGAGAGAGGGAGGGAGTGAGGAGGAGAGAAATGAAAGAGATAGGTAGCTTTGGAGCTGTGAAAGAGAGAGCAAAAAGAAAGAAAGATAGAGAGTGTGAAATATGAAAGAGAAAGAGAAAGGAGAGAAATAGAGAGAGAAGGAGGGAGGGAGAGATAGAGTGATATGGAGAGAGAGAGAGAGAGAAAAGAAGTAGTGAGAGGAGAGAGAAGCAGTGAGAGAGAGAGAATAAGAGGAAAGGGCCATATAATAAAGAAGAATGTGAGAGATAAAAAGAGAGTGAGTAAGTAGGGAGAGAGAGAAAGGCTGGAGAAGCAGCAAAAGAGAGAGAAGTGAGGGAGAGGGAAAAGAGAGAGAGGGAGAGAGAGAGGAGAAAGAGAGAGAGAGGCTGGAGTGAGAGGAAAAGTGAGAGAGAGGAGAAGAAAGAGAGAGAAGTGTAAAGAAAGAGAACTGGAGAGAGAGAGAGAAAGAGAGGAGAGCTAGGGCAAGAAAGAGAGAGCAGTGAGAGAGGCAGAGAGGGGAGAGAAAAAGAAAGTGTGAAAGAAAGGATGTAAGAGAGAGATAGAGAAGCAAAGAGACTGAGCAGATAGCTAAAAGAGAGGGAAAGAAGTAAAGAAAGAGAGAGTGAGAGGAGAGAAGAGAAAGAAAAGAGGGCGTGACGCGAATGAGAGAGAACAGGAGAGAGAGAATGCCATTTCGGGTCGCCACTTATTGAATGGTGCGTAAGGAATTACATTAAACCAACGCGTCAACAGATCTTAATAGGTTATTCTTACAGCAGGATAAACAGCCACATTCTACATTATCGGGAGATACTAAAGTGAATAGTGAAAGTCTTACAGAGCACAACCGAGGTCATCATGATAACACGACATTCGATGATCGCAACATCAAACATAATCTTAGGTCATATTACAATATCCAAACACAGCTTAAACACCAACGTGATCCATACTTGAACGCTTCTTAACAAACCATGCTCCGCCTCCCCACAACTCATTCATAGTTTCACCCATTCATATGTTATTGCGACATAATCTTCAATCATAATACCGCGAACATAAGAAATTAAAAGAATTGTATCGCGGCGAGGGCGCTTCCACCTTGAGCCCGGGCGAGAAAAAACAAAAACGAGGGAATAAATATATGGGCGACGACCATTTTAGTCTGGAGAGAGAAGTTTGTAATGCTCTATGGGGAAGTGGTTCGTGGCTCGCCGCGGCGGGGCTGTGGCGGCACCGCCTGGGGCGTTAACGCGCTTATCGTCACCCGCATCCACCCTACCATGGAACAGAGATAGAGCTAAAAGTGTCGAGGCGCCTATGATGATCGACATCTAACGATACTAACATTTAAGTCGGCGAGGGCTTGCAAAATCGTCGCACCAATCAATTCCTAATGCCAAACAAGAGATCTAAGGCTCACCCCAAAGATTCCTCGTTTCCATAGAGAGGGCTAAGGCCCCCGGCAGAAATCGTGAGACTACACACCGAGACTCACCCTCACATACAATCACGACGTGAATAGGTCTGCTTAAGGTAATGGCGATACTAAGATGCTGGTGGGACGCATTTGAGTTAGAGGAGGCAGAGCCAGAGTGCCGAGGCTCGTTTGCGACATCGACACGTTCCATCAACCACACACTCAACTCACTACATACATTCACACATTCCTATTCCATCATCATCATCATCATCATCATCATCATGTTTGGCAAACAATAATCGGAGCCATGCATGAACAGAATAATAGAAATATTGATGACATGTTAAACGCAATACGACAAGTTATTAACGATAGAATCAATCATGGCATTGACCCGCGAAATAAAAATAGCTTATTATTAAATCAATTAGTCGAGGGTCATTATTCGTTCACCTTTGGCTGATTGTAACCATCTTCCAGCTTTAATCACTTTATATCAATAGGAAACCTAACGTCAATGGATTTTCAGAATCGAAAATTTAGGCTTGCTATTGGCTGGGTGACGGGGCAGGTAGCACTTTCAGGACTTCGTGGAGGATGCCGGGGAGCGATGTCCGACGACTCGAGCGGAACGACTCGGGTCGACGTTATCGGGAGGCAGGCTGATAATCGATCGACCGAGGGCGCGATCCGGTCGGTCAGACGATCCAGTCCATTCTTCACGTTCGAACCCATGCATTTTACTCCACAATCCACGGCGCCTTGTTCTATGTTAATTTAGGGGTTTTGCTTTGTAACCATGATTTCCATGGATTTATTGAAACTGAGAATGATTTGGGTTTCGCTGGCACCTTCATGAATCATTTCCTAAAGAATTACGGAGAATGCGATTCATACTCTTGAATATTTGAGATCGAGTCTGACTCTGATCTTGACTTTCTTCTTCTTTTCTTCCAATTAATTTTTAGGTTTGTAAGAGAGAGAAGAGAAGGGCATGGAAGAAAGAAAGAAAGGGTGGAGTATGGAGAGAGGAAAGCATAGAAAGAGGGAGAGAGGAGAGGTGAGAGAGACAGTTAAGAGAGAGAGAAGCAGGAAGAGTAGATAGAGTAGTAGAGAAAGAGAGAGACAAATGAGAGAAAAAAGAGAGAGATCGAGACGTAGAAAAAAGAGAGCAAAGGGAGGTAGAAGAGAAAGAGAGAGAAATGAAAAAAGAGTAAGAGAGAGGAGAGAGGAGCATGAGGGAGGTGTGGGAAAGAGAGACTATGAGCAGAGACAGAAAGAGAGACCGAGAGAAAAGAGGGAGATAAAAGAGAGAGAGAGAAAGAGGAAGTGGAAAGAGAGAAGAGCAAGAGGGGAGGAAGTGAGAAGGAGAGAGAGAAGTAGAGAGAGTAGTGAGAGGAGAGCAAGGCAGAGAGAAAATAAAGAGAGAGTAGAGAGGAAGAAAGAGGGGCAGGGAGGAAGGAAGAGGAAACTAAGAGAGCAGAATAGAGAAGAGGGAGAAAGGAAAGAGAGAGAGAGGGAGAACGTAGAAAGTGAGAGAGAGAACACTCAGAAAGAGAGAGAAGACAGAAAAAGGTAGTAGGAGTTTTAGAGAGTGGAGTGAGAGCGAGAGAATATGAGAAAAAAGCGCAATAAGGAAGTGTCCATGAGAGAGAGAGAAGATGGCAGAGAGAGGAGAGAAGTAGAAAGAGAGAGAGAGAATTGAGAGAGAAGTTGGAAAGGGCGAGAAATGAGAGAGACTGAGGAGAGATCCAAGGAAGATTAAAAAGGAAAGACAGAGAAGGAGAGAGGGAGAGAGGAGAGAGAGAGGTTAAGAGAGAAAGAAGAAAGAGGAGAGAGAGTTAGAGATGAAAGAACTAAAGAGAGACGATGTTCTAAGCACAAAGGGAGAGAGAAAGGGTGTGAGAGAGAGAAAGAAGGGATTGAGAGGGAAAGAGAAATGCCAAGAGAGAAAGAAAGAGAGAGATGGGGAAGCAAAAAGATGAGAGAAGCTGGAAAGAGACGAGAGAGAGAGAAAACTAGCAGAGAGAGAGAGAGAAAGAGAGAGATGCTGAAAGAGAGCGAGCAGAAAGAGAAAGAGAAGTAGAAATCAATGAGTGAGAGAAAGAGAGAGGGAAGTCTGACGGAGTGAGTGAGAAAGAGAAGTAGTGAGAGAGAGAGAGCGAGAGAAAGAGCGAGAAAGAGAGCGTAAAGGGAGAGAGAGAGAGAAAAGAGAGAAGGAGAGAGGGGTACAAAAAGGAGAGAGAAGTGAGAGAGGAAGAGAGAGAGAAGTGACACGTGAGAGAGAGAGATAGAGATATAAGGAAAGAGAGAATAGAAAGCGAATAAGAGAGAGAGAGAGAAAAGTAGAGAGGGAAAGAGAGAGAGCAGATATGGATAAAAAGATAGAGAGAGCGAGAGAGAGTAAGAGTAGGAGAGAGTTGCAGAAAAAGAGGTGAGTATAGAGAAGTAGAGGAGAGAAAGACAAAGAGACAATGGAGAGATTGAAAGGGAGGAGAAAGGACAGGTTGGAGAGAGAGATAGAGAGAGAAGTAAAGCTGAGACAAAAGATTAGAAAGAGAGTGGAGAGAGAGAGCATGAGGAAGAAAGAGAGCAAGGGAAAGAGAGAGACATAGATAGATTTAAAGAGAGTGAGAGTAGAAAGACCCTGTAGAGAGAAATAGAGAAAGCATTAGAAAAGTGAAAAGAGAGAAAAGAGAGAAGTAGAAAGAGAGAGAGAGAGAAGAGAGAGGAGAGAGAGGGAGAGGGGAGAGGGAGAGAAAGAATGAGAGAGGAATGTAGAAAAAGAGAGGAAGTAGAGAGAGAAAGAGAGAGAAAGAAAAAGAAAAGAGAGAGATAGAAAGAAAGAGAGTAGAGAACTAGAAAGGGAGAGAGAATAGAGAGAGAGAGAGAGATGTAGAGAGAGAGAGAAAGAGAAAGAGAGAGATGAGAGATATAGAGAGAGAAAGTAGAGAGAGAAAAAGAGAGAAAGAGAAAGAGAGAGAGAGATAGAGAGAGACATAGAGAAAGAGAGAGAAGAGAGAGAGAGAGGGAGAGAAGAAAAAGAGAGAGATGTAGAAAGAGAGAAAGAGAGAGAAGAGAGGGGGGAGAGCGACAGGGAGAAAAAGAGAAAAAGAGAGGGAGAGCGAAAAAGAGAGAGATGTAGAG
>JAMYWD010001568.1:15000-35000 GCA_028583415.1 Protea cynaroides
GGAAAGAGAGAGCTCTCTGAAGCAGAGAGAGAAGTGGAGAAGAGAGATAAAGAGAGGTAGGAGAGGCAGGGAGAAGAAGAGAGAGAGGGAAGTAAAAAGAGAGTGATAGGGGAAGTAGAGAGAGAAGTAGAATGAGAGAGAGGGAGAAGTAGAGAGTGAGGTAGTAAAGTTAAAAGAGAGAGAAGTAAAGAAAAAGAAAGAGAGAGAAAGAGATGTAGAAGGTGAGAGATAGAGGGAGAGAGAGAGAGAAGTGAGAGAGAGAGAGAGAGAGAGAGAGAAGTAGAAAGAGAGAGAGAGAGAAGTAGGAAGAGAGAGAGAATGGGAGAGAAAGAAGAGAGAGATTGAGAAGTAGAAAAAGAGAGATAGATATAGAAGTAGAAAGAGAGAGAGAGAGAGAGAGAGAGAGAAAGGGAGAGAGAGAATTTGAAAGGGAGAGAGAAGTAGAAAGGGAGAGAATGAACTGGAAAAGGGGGAGGAGAGTGAGAGAGAGAGAAAGGGAAGTTGAAAGAGAGAGAGAGAGAGAGAGAGAGAGAAGCAGAAAGATAGGATGTAGAGAGATGTAGAAAGAGTGAGTGAGAGAAGCAGAAAGAGAGAGAGAGAGAGGAAAAAAAGAGTGGGAGATAGTAGAAAGAAAGAGAGAGAAGTTGAAAGTGAGAGAGACAGAGAGTAGAAAGAGAGAGAGAATGGGAGAAAGAGAGAAAAAGAGAGTGAGAGAAAGAGAGAGAGAGAGAGAGAGGGAGAAAGAGAGGGAGAGTGTGAGAGAGAGAGAGAGAGAAAAGTAAAAAGGGAGAGGGAAGTAGAAAGATAGAGAGGGAGAGAGAGAGAGGGAAGTTGAAAGAGAGAGAGTGAGAGAGAGAGAGAAGTTGAGAAAGACAGAGAGAGAAAGTACGGGATGGAGAGTAGAAAGGAGGGGAGAGAGAGAGAGAGAGAGAATGAGTGAGAAAGAAAGAGAGTAATGGGGAGAAGTAAAGAGAGAGAATGGGGGAGCATGGAGAGAGAGGGAGAGAGAGCGTGAGAGGGATGTGGAAAGAGAGACTAATAGTAGTAGACAGAGAGAGCGAGAGGGAGATAAATAGAGAAAAAGAAAGAGAGAGAGAGGTGAGCAAGAGGGAAAAGTTGAAGGAGAGAGAGTAGTAGAGAGTGATAGCGAGGAGAGATAACAAGAGAAAGGGAGAGAAAAAGAGAGAGGGGGAGTGAAGTAGAAGGAAACGAAGAAGTAGAAATAGAGAGGGAGTAGAAAGAGAGAGAGAGAGAGAGAAGTAGAAAGTGAGAGAGAGAGAGAAAGAGAAAGAGAGAAGATGAAAAAGGTAGAGAGAGCAAAGAGTGAGAGAGCGAAGTTGAAAGAGAAATTAAAAAATAGAAAGAGAGAGAGAGACTGCACGAGAGAGAGGGAAAAGTAGAGTGAGTGGAGATAAGTTGGAAGAGAGAGGGAGAGAATGAGAGAGAGAGGGAGAGAGAGAAGTTGAAAGGGCGTGAAAGGGAGGGAGAGAGAGAGAGAGAAGAAAAAAAAAGAGAGAGGGAATGAGATAGAGGAGAAAGAGAGAGAAAGGGAGTAGGGGAGAGAATGTAGAAAAGGAGAGAGAGTGGGAAATAAAAAGGAAATGAGTGGGAGAGAGGGTGAAAAGTAGTAAGAGAGAGAGAGAGGCTAGGAGAGAGAAAGAAGTGGATAGAGAGGGGGAGAGAGAACTAGAGAGAGAAAAGAGAGAGAGAGAGAGAGAGAGAGATCGAGTGAGGTAGAAAGAGAGTGAAGTAGAAAGAGAGAGAGTAGTGGAAAGATACAGAGAGTGAGAGAAAACTAGAAAGAGAGAGTGAAAGAAAGAGAGAGAGAGAAAGAAGTAAAAAGAGAGAGAGAGAAGTAGAGAGAGAAAGTGAGAGATAGAGAGAGAATAAAAAGAGGGAGAGAGAGGTGAGAGAGAGAGAGCAGTAGAGTGAGAGTGAAGTACAAAAAGAGAGAGAGAAGTAGAGAGAGAAAGAGAGAAAGAGAAGTAGAAGAGAAAAAGAGAGAGAGAGAAAGAGAGAGAGCGAGTGAAGTAAAATGAGACAGCAAAGTAGAAAGAGAATGGGAGAGAGAGAAGTAGGAAGAAGAGAGAGAGAGTGAGAGAGAAAGAGAGAGACAAAGAGAGAGAGTGAAAGAGAGTGAGAGTAGAAAGTCCATGTAGAGAGAGAAAGTGAGAGAAGAGAGAGAAGTAAAAAGAGAGTGAGAGCGGGAGAGAGAGAGAGAGAGAGGGAGAGTAGAAAGAGAGAGAGGGAGGGAAAAAGAGAGAAAAAGAGAGTGAGAGAAAGAAAGAGAGAGAGAGAGGGAGAAAGAGAGAGAGAGAGAGAGAGAGAGAGAGAGAGAGAGAGAGCGCAAAAGGGAGAGGGAAGAGAAAGAAAGAGAGGGAGAGAGAGAGGGAAGTTGAAAGAGAGAGAGAGTGAGAGAGAGAGAGGAAAGTTGAGTAAGATAGAGAGAGAAAGTACGGGATGGAGTAGTCAAAGAGAGAGAGAGAGAGAGAATGAGCAACAAAGAAATAGAGTAAAGGGGGAGAAGTTAAGAGAGAAAATGGGAGAGCATGGAGAGAGAGAGGGAGAGAGAGCTTGAGAGAGATGTGGAAAGAGAGACTAAGAATAGTAGACAAAGAGAAAGAGAGAGGGAGATAAAAGAGAGAGAGAGAGAGAGAGAGAGAGAGAGAGGTGAGCAAGAGGGAGAAGTAGAAGGAGAGAGAGAAGTAGAGAGAGAGTAGTAGAGAGAGATAGCATGGGAGAGAACAAGAGAAAGGGAGAGAAAGAAAGAGACGGGGAGTGAAGTAGAAGGAAACAAAGAAGTAGAAAGAGAGAGGGAGAGAATGAGAGAGAGAGAAGTAGAAAGTGAGAGAGAGAGCGTAAAGAGAAGAGAGAGAGAGAGAAAAATGAAAAAGGTAGAGAGGGCTAAGAGTGAGAGAGCGGGCAGAAAGTGAAATTAAAAAAATAGAAAGAGAAAGGGAGTGCACGTGAGAGAGAGAAGTAGAGAAGAGAGAGAGAGAGAGAGAGAGAAAAGAGAGGGAGAGAAGTGAGAGTGAGGAGAGAGGGGATGGAGAGAGAGAGAGAGAAAGAGAGGGAGAAGTAGAAAAGAGAGAGAGAAGAGAGAGAGATAGAGAAAAAGTGGAAAGGGCAAAAGGAAGAGAGAGAAGTAGAAAGAGAGAGAGCGATAAAGAGAGACAAAGAGAAAGAGAGAAAAAGAGAGAGAGAGAGAGAGGTAGAGAGAGATAGAAAGAGAAAGAGTATGAGAGAGAGAGTTAGAGAGAGAGAAATAGAGAAGTAGAGAGAGAGAAGTAGAAAGAGCGAGAGGAGAGAGAGAAAGAAGAGAGGGGGAGAGAGAGAGAGAGGGAGAAATAGAGAAAAAGAGAGGGAGAAGTTGAAAAGAGAGAGAGTGAGATAGAGATGTTGAAATAGCGAGAGAGAGAAAGTGAGAGCTCACTAAAGCACAAAGTGAGAGAAAAAGAGATCTCCTAAAGCAGCGGTTAGAGAGAGAGAAGAGAGAGGGAGAGTAGAGAGAGAAATGAAAAAAGAGAAAAAAGAAGAGAAAGAGAGAGAGAGACAAGAGAGAGAGAGAAGAGAGAGAGAGGAGAGAGGGGGATGGAGAGAGAGCGCGAGAGAGAGAGAAAGAGAGGGGGAAGTAGAAAGAGAGGGAGAAGTAGAAAGAGGGAGAGAGAGAGAAACAGAGAGAGAGAGAGAAAGAAGAGAGGGGGAGAAATAATGAGGGAGGGAAGTAGAAAGTGATAGGGAGAGAGAGACAGAGAGAGCTCTCTGATGTAGAGAGAGAAGTGGAGTAAGAGAGATAGGAGAGGCAGGGAGAAGAAGAGAGAGTGGGAAGTAAAAAGAGAAAGTGATAAAGTGAGAGAGAGAAGTAGAAAGAGAGAGGGAGAAGTAGAGAGAGATAGCGAAGTTAAAAAGAGAGAGAAGCAAAGAGAAAGAAAAGAGAGAGAGAAGCAAAGAGAAAGGTGAGAGAAAGAGAAGGTGAGAGAAAGAGGAGAGAGAGAGAAGAGAGAGACATAGAAGAGAGAGAGAGAAGTAGAAAGAGAGAGAGAGAAAGAGAGAGTAGGAAGAGAGAGAGATTGGGAGAGAGAGATAGAGAAGTAGAAAAAGAGAGATAGACGTAGAAGTAGAATGAGAGAGAGAAACTGAAAAAGGAGAGAGAGAGAGAGAGAGAGAGAGAGAGAGAGAGAGAAAGGGAGAGAGATTAAAGGAAAGGAAAGGGGGAGGGAGAGGTGAGAGAGAGAGAAAGAGAGAGGGAGAGAAGTAAAAAGGGAGAGGGAAGTAGAAAGAAAGATAGGGAGAGAGAGAGAGGGAAGTTGAAAGAGAGAGAGTGAGAGAGAGAGAAGTTGAGAAAGAGAAAGAGAGAAAGAGCGATGATGGAGATGGAGAATGAGAGAGAGAGAGTGAGAGAGAGAATTAGCGAGAAAGAAAGAGAGTAGAGGGGGAGAAGTAAAGAGAGAGAATGGGAAAGTATGGGAGAGGAGAGAGAGAGCGTGAGAGAGGTATGGAAAGAGAGACTAAGAGTAGTAGACAGAGAAAGAGAGAGGGAGAGAAATAGAGAAAAAGAGAGAGAGAATAGAAAGAGAGAGGGAGAGAGGTGAGCAAGAGGGAGATGTAGAAGGAGAGAGAGAAGTAGAGAGAGAGCAGAGGGAGATAGCGAGGAGAGAGAACTAGAGAAAGGGGAGAAACAAAGAGAGGGGGAGTGAAGTAGATGGAAACAAAGAAGTAAAAAGAGAGAGGGAGTAGAAAGAGAGATAGAGAAGTAGAAAGTGAGAGTGATAGAGAAAGAAAGAGAGAGAGAGAAGATGAAAAAGGTAGACAGAGTGAAGAGTGAGAGAGCTGGGTAGAAAGAGAAATTAAAAAATAGAAAGAGGGAGAGAGGCACATGAGAGAGAGAGAAGTAGAGAGAGAGAGAGAGAGAGATAGAGAGAGAGAGAGAGAATGAAAGAGAGAGTGGGAGAGAGAGAAGTTGAAAGGGCGAGAAAGGGAGAGAGAGAGAGAAATAAAAAGAAAGAGAGAGAATGAGATTGGGAGAGAAAGAAAGAGAGAGAGTAGGAGAGAAAGTAGAAAGGAAGAGTGAGTGGGAAATAAAAGGAAATGTGTGAGAGAGAGGGTGAAAAGTAGAAAGAGAGAGAGAGAGGCAGGGAGAGAGAAAGAAGTTGATAGAGAGGGAGAGAGGGAAGTAGAGAGAGAAAAGAGAGAGAGAGAGGGAAATAGAGAAGAGATAGAGAAAGTGGGAGAGAGAAAAACAAAGAGAGAGAGGAGAAAAGAGAAAGAGAAAGGGCAGTGGGGGAAGTGAAAGAATGAGTAGGAGAGAGAGAGGGAAGTGGAAAGAGGGAGGGAGAGAGAGAAGTAGAGAGACAGAGAGAGAAAGAGCGAGGTAGAGTAGCAGAAAGAGAGAGAGAGAGAAAGGAGAGAAGTAGAGAGGGGGAAAGTAGAGAGAGAATGATAGAGGGTAGAGAGAGAGGGAAAGAGAGAGAGAGAGAGAGCGAGAGGGATATGGAAAGAGTGACAGAAAGCAGAAAAAAGAGAGCGAGAGAGAGAGGAAAGTAGAGAGAGGAAGAGAGAGAGGTAGAGAGAGAGAGAGAGAGAGAGTGTAGTACAAAAAGAGGGAGAGAAGTTGAGAGAGAAAGAGAGAAAGAGAAGTAGAAGAGAGAAAGAGGGAGAAAGAAGAAGAGAGAGAGTGAATGAGAGTGAGAGTAGAAAGACCATGTAGAGAGAGAAATAGAAAGAGAAAGCGATAGAAAAGTTGAAAGAGAGAAAGAGAGAGAGAGAGCGAGAGAGAGAGAGGGAGAGGGAGAGGGAGAGAGAGAGAGAGAGAGAGAGAGAGAGAGAGAGGGAGGGAGAGAAAGAATGAGAGAGGGATGTAGAAAAAGGGAGAGATAAGTAGAAAGGGAAAGAGAGAGAGAAAAAAAAGAAAAGAGAGAGATAGAGAGCGAGGGAGTGATAGAGAGAATGAGGGGAGAGAGGGAGAGAGAAAAGTAGAAAGAGAGAGATAAGTAGAAGAGAGAGAGAGCAGTAAAAGAGTGGGAGAGAGAGAAATAGAGATTTAGAGAGAAAAAGTAAAAAGAGAAAAAGAGAGAGAGAAGTAGAAAGAGAGAGAGATAGAGAGAGATAAAGTGAAAGAGAGAAGTAGAGAGAGAGAGAGAGAGAGGGAGAGAGCGAAAAAAGCGGGGAGAGAGAGAAATAGAGAGATAGAGAGAAAAAGTGAAAAGAGAAAAGTAGAAAGAGAGAGAGAGAGATAGATAGAGTCAAATAGAAGGAGAGAAGTAGAGAGAGAAAGAGAGAGAGAGAGGTAGAGAGAGATAGAAAGAGAAAGAGTATGAGAGAGAGAGAATTAGAGAGAGAGAAATAGAGAAGTAGAGAGAGAAGTAGAAAGAAAGAGAGAGAGAGAAGTAAAAAAAGAGAGAGAGTGGGAGAGAGATGTAGAAAAGTGAGAGAAAAAGTGAGAGCTCACTAAAGTAGCAAGAGAGAGAAAAAAGAGCTCTCTATAGTGGAGAGTGAGAGAGAGAAGAGAGAGACGAAAGAGTAAAGAGTGAAATGAAAAAAAGAGAGAGTGAAGTAGAGAAAGAGAGGGAGAGGGAGACAAGTGAGAGAGAGAAGAGAGAGTGAGGAGAGAGGGGGATGGAGAGAGAGAGCGAGTGAGAGAGAGAGAGAAAGAGAGGGAGAAGTTGAAAGAGAGGGAGAAGTAGAAAGGGAGAGATAGAGAGAAAGAGAGAGATAGAGAGAAAAAGTGGAAGGAGAAAAAGGGAGAGAGAGAAGTAGAAAGAGAGAGAGAGAGCGATAAAGAGAGAGACAGAGAAAAAGAGAGAGAGAGAGAGAGGTAGAGAGAGATAGAAAGAGAAAGAGTATGATAGAGAGAGTTAGAGAGAGAGAAATAGAGAAGTAGAGAGAGACAAGTAGAAAGAGAGAGTGGGAGAGAGAAAGAAGAGAGGGGGAGAGAGAGACAGAGGGAGAAAGAGAGAAAAAGAGAGGGAGAAGTTGAAAAAGAGAGAGGGTGAGGGAGAGATGTAGAAAAAGGAGAGAGAGAGCGAGAGAGCTCACTAAAGCACAAAGAGAGAGAAAAAGAGAGCTCTCTAAAGTAGAGAGTGAGAGAGAGAGAAGAGAGAGATGGAGTAGTAGAGAGAGAAATGAAAAAGAGAGAGAGAGAAGAAGATAAAGAGAGAGAGAGAGAGACAAGAGAGAGAGAAGAGAGAGTGAGGAGATTGAACTGGGAAAGGGAGAGTGAGAGTGAGAGAGAGAAAGGGAAGTTTAAAGAGAGAGAGAGAGGGAGAGAGAGAAGTAGAAAGAGAGATGTAAAGAGAAGTAGAAAGAGAAAGTGAGTGGGAGAAGTAGAAAGAGAGAGAGAGAGATTGGTAGAAAAAGAGAGGGAGAGAGTAGAAAGAGAGAGGTAGAAAGAGAAAGAGAAGTAGAAAGTGAGAGAGACAGATAGTAGAAAGAGAGAGACAAAGGGAGAAAGTGAGAAAAAGAGAGTGAGAGAAAGAAAGAGAGAGAGAGAAAGGGAGAAAGAGAGAGAGAGAGAGAGAGAGAGAGAGAGAGAAAGAGAGGGAGAAGTGAAAAGGGAGAGGGAAGTAGAAAGAAAGAGAGGGAGAGAGCGAGGGAAGTTGAAAGAGAGAGAGTGATGGAGAGAGAGAGAAGTTGAGAAAGACCGAGAGAGAAAGTACGGGATGCAGTAGTAGAAAGGGAGAGAGAGAGAGAATGAACGAGAAAGAAAGAGAGTAAAGGGGGAGAAGTAAAGAAAGAGAATGGGAGAGCGTGGAGAGAGAGAGGGAGAGAGAGAGCGTGAGAGAGATGTGGAAAGAGAGACTAATAGTAGTAGACAGAGAGAGAGAGAGAGAGAGAGGGAGATAAATAGAGAAAAAGAGAGAGAGAGAGAGGTGAGCAAGAGGGAGAAGTTGAAGGAGAGATAGCGAGGGGAGAGAACAAGATAAAGGGAGAGAAAGAAAGAGAGGGGGAGTGAAGTAGAAGGAAACAAAGAAGTAGAAATAGAGATGGAGAGGGAAGAGAGAGAAGAGAGAGAGAAGAAGAAAGTGAGAGAGAGCGAAAGGGAGAGAGAGAGAGAAGATGAAAAAGGTAGAGAGAGCAAAGAGTGAGAGAGCGAAGTAGAAAGAAAAATTAAAAAATAGAAAGAGAGAGAGAGTGCACATGAGAGAGAGAGAAGTAGAGTGAGTGAGATAATTTGAAAGAGAGAGAGAGAGAATGAGAGAGAGAGAGAGAGAGGGAGAGAGAGAAGTTGAAAGGGCAAAAAAGGGAGAGAGAGAGAGAAATAAAAAGAAAGAGGGAGAATGAGATAGAGAGAGAAAGAGGAGGGTAGGAGGGGAGAGAGTGGTAAAAAGGAAAGGAGGGAAAGGGGGAGAGAAAGAGAGGCTGGAGAGAGAAAGAAGTGGATAGAAAGGGAGAGAGAAGTAGAGAGAGAGAAAAGAGAGAGAGGGAAGTAGAAAGAGAGAGAGAGAGAGAGATCGAGTGAGGTAGAAAGAGAGAGAAGTAGAAAGAGAGAGAGTAGTGGAAAGTTACATAGAGAGAGAGAGAGAAAACTAAAAAGAGAGAGAGAAAGAAAGAGAGAGAGAATTAGAAAGATAAAGGGAAGTAGAAAGAATGAGTGGGAGGGAGAGAGGGAAGTGGAAAGAGGGGGAGATAGAGAAGTGGAGAGAGATAGAGAGAGAGAAAGAGTGAGATAAAGTAGTAGAAAGAGAGAGAGAGAGAGAGAGAGAGAAAGAGTGGGCAGAGAGGGGAAAAGTAGAGAGAGAATGAGAGAGGGTGGAGAGAGAGAGGGGGGAGAGAGAGAGAGCGAGAGAGATATGGAAAGACATACCGAAGGAAGTAAAAAAAAGAGAGAGAGAGAGAACTAGAGAGAGATAGAGAGAGAGAACAAAAAGAGGGGGAGAGAGAGGTGAGAGAGGGAGAGCAAGAGAGCGAGAGGGAGCACAAAAAGAGAGAGAGAAGTAGAGAGAAAAAGAGAGAAAGAGAAGTAGAAGAGAGAAAGAGAGAAAGAAAGAGAGTGAGAGAGTGAAGCAAAATGAGACAGCTGGGCAGAAAGAGAATGGGAGAGAGAGGAAGAAAGAGAGAGAGAGAGAGAGAGAGAGAGAGAGAGAGAGAGAGAGAGACAAATAGAGAGAGTGAATGAGAGTGAGAGTAGAAAGACCATGTAGAGAGAGAAAGAGAGAGAGAAAGCGATAGAAAAGTCAAAAGAGAGAAAGAGAGAAGTAAAAAGAGAGTGAGAGCGAGAGAGAGAGAGAGAGAGGGAGAGAGAGAGAAAGAGGGAGAAAGCGAAAAAAAGAGAGTGAGAGAAAGAAAGAGAAAGAGAAAGGGAGAAAGAGAGAGTGAGTGAGGGAGAGAGAGAGAGAGAAAGGGAGAGAGAGAAGTAAAAAGGGAGAGGGAAGTAGAAAGAAAGAGAGGGAGAGAGAGAGGGAAGTCGAAAGAGAGAGAGGAAAGTGAGCGAGGAAAGAGAGAAAGTGCTGGGATGGAGAGTGGGATGGAGAGAGAGAGAGAATGAGCGAGAAAGAAAGAGAGTAAAGGGGGAGAAGTAAAGAGAGAGAATGGGAGAGCATGGAGAGAGAGAGGGAGAAAGTGCGTGAGAGAGATGTGGAAAGAGAGACTAAGAGTAGTAGACAGAGAGAAAGAGAGAGGGAGATAAATAGAGAAAAAGAGAGAGAGAGAGAGAGAGGTGAGCAAGAGGGAGAAGTAGAAGGAGAGAGAGTAGTAGAGAGAGATAGCAGGAGAGAGAACAAGAGAAAGGGAGAGAAAGAAAGAGAGGGGGAGTGAAGTAGAAGGAAACGAAGAAGTAGAAAGAGAGAGGGAGTAGAAAGAGAGAGAGAGAAGTAGAAAGTAAGAGAGAGAGAGAGAAAGAGATGGAGAGAAGATGAAAATGGTAGAGAGAGCGAGGAGTGAGAGAGCGAAGTAGAAAGAGAAATTCAAAAAATAGAAAGGGAAAGAGAGTGCACGTGAGAGAGAGAGAAGTAGATAAAGAGAGATGAGAGTGAGAAGAGAGAGTGAGGAGAGAGGGGGATGGAGAGAGAGAGAGAGAGGGAAAGAGAGGGAGAAGTAGAAAGAGAGAGAGAGAGAGAAAGAGAGAGACAGAGAGAAAAAGTGGAAAGAGCAAAAGGGAGAGAGAGAAATAGAAAGAGAGAGAGAGAGCGATAAAGAGTGAGACAAAGAGAAAGAGAGAAAGAGAGAAAGAGAGAGAGGTAGAGAGAGATAGAAAGAGAAAGTGTATGAGAGAGAGAGTTAGAGAGTGAGAAACAGAGAAGTAGAGAGAGAAGTAGAAAGAGAAAGAGAGGGAGAGAGAAAGAAGAGAGGGGGAGAGAGAGAGGAGGGAAAGAAATAGGGAAAAAGAGGGAGAAGTTAAAAGAGAGAGAGGGAGAGAGATGTTAAAAGTGAGAGAGAGAAAGTGAGAGCTCACTCCGGTACTAAGAGAGAGAAAAAGTGATCTCTCTAAAGTAGTAAGTTAGAGAGAGAAGAGAGAGAGGGAGTTGTAGAGAGAGAAATGAAAAAAAGAGAGAGAAAAGAAGAGAAAGAGTGAGAGAGACAAGAGAGAGAGAGAAGAGAGAGTGAGGAGAGTGGGGGATGGAGAGAGAGCGAGAAAGATTGAGAGAAAGAGAGGGAGAAGTAGAAAGAGAGAGAGAGAGCGAGAGAAACAATGAGAGAGAGAAAGAAGGGAGGGGGGAGAATTAATGAGGGAGAGAAGTAGGGAAGAGATAGGAGAGAGAGACCGAGAGAGCTCTGGTAGAGAGAGAGAAGTGGAGTAAGAGAGATAGGAGAGGCAGTGAGAAGAAGAGAGAGTGGGAAGTAAAAAGAGAAAGTGATAGGGAGAAGTAGAGAGAGAGAGAAGTAGAAAGAGAGAGAGGGAGAAGTAGAGAGAGAGAATAGGGAAGCTAAAAAGAGAGAAGCAGTAAAGCGAAAGAAAGAGAGAGAGAAGTAGAAGGTGAGAGAAAGAGGGAGAGAGAGAGAAGTGAGAGAGAGACATAGAAGAGAGAGAAAGAGAAGTAGAAAGAGAGGAGAGAGGGAGAGGGAAGAGAGAAAGAATGGGAGAGAAAGAAGAGAGAGATAGAGAAGTAGAAAAAAGAGATAGATATAGAAGTAGAAAGAGAGAGAAATAGAAAGAGAGAGAGAGAGAGTGAGTAGAAAGGGAGAGAGAGAATTTGAAAGGGAGAGAGAAGTAGAAAGGGAGAGAGATTAAGACTGGGAAAGGGAGAGTGAGAGTGAGAGAGAGAGAAAGAGGGAGAGAGAGAAGTAAAAAGGGAGAGGAAAGTAGAAAGAAAGAGAGGGAGAGAGAGACGGAAGTTGAAAGAGAGAGAGTGAGAGAGAGAGAGAGAGAAGTTAAGAAAGACAGAGAGGGAAAGAGCGAGATGGTGTAGTAGAAAGAGAGAGAGAGAGAGAGAGAGAGCAGGAAAGAAAGAGAGTAAAGGGGAGAGAAGTGAAGTGAGAGAATGGGAAAGTGAAGAGAGAGAGGGAGAGAGAGCGTGAGAGAGGTGTGGAAAGAGAGACTAAGTTTAGTAGACAGAGAAAGAGAGAGGGAGAGAAAAAGAGAGAAAGAGAGATAGAATGGAAAGAGAGAGGGAGAGAGGTGAGCAAGAGGGAGAAGTAGAAGTTGAGAGAGAAGTAGAGAGAGAGTAGTAGAGGGAGATAGCGAGGAGAGAGACCAAGAGAAAGGGAGAGAAACAAAGAGAGGGGGAGTGAAGTAGAAGGAAACGAAGAAGTAGAAAGAGAGAGAGGGAGTAGAAAGAGAGAGAGAAGTAGAAAGTGAGAGAGAGAGAGAAAGAGAGAGAGAGAGAGAGAAGACGAAAAAGGTAGAGATAGCGAAGAGTGAGAGTGCGAAGTAGAAAGATAAATTAAAAAATAGAAAGAGGGAGAGAGTGCACGTGAGAGAGAGAGAAGTAGAGAGAGTGAGAGAAGTAGAAAGAGAGAAAGAGAGAGAGAATGAGAGAGAGAGGGAGAGGGATAGAGAAAGGTCGAAAGGGCGAGAAAGGGAGAGAGAGAGAAAAATAAAAAGAAAGAAAGAGAATGAGATAAGGAGAGAAAGGGAGAGAGAGAGTAGGAGAGAAAGTTGAAAGGGAGAGAGAGTGGGAAATAAAAGGAAATGTGTGAGAGAGAGGGTGAAAAGTAGAAAGAGAGAGAGAGGCAGGGAGAGAGAAAGAAGTGGATAGAGAGGGAGAGAGAGAAGTAGATTGAGAAGAGAAGAGAGAGAGAGAGAGGGAAGTAGAAAGAGAGAGAGAAGTGGGAAGTTATAAAGAGAGAGGGGGGAGAAAGAGAGAGAGAAAGAAAGAGAGCAAGAAGTAGAAAGAGAAAGGGAAGTAGAAAGAATGGGTGGGAGAGAGAGAGGGAAGTGGAAAATGGGAGGGAGAGAGAGAAGTAAAAAGAGACAGAGACAGAAAGAGCGAGATAGAGAAGCAAAAAGAGAGAGAAAAAAGAGAGAAGTAGAGCGGGGGAAAAGTAGAGAGAGAATGAGAGAGGGTGGAGAGAGAGAGGGTCCGAGAGAGAGAGCGAGAGAGATATGGAAAGAGAGACAGAAAGAAGTAAAGAGAGAGAGAGAAGAAGAAGAGAGAGAAAGAGAGAGATAGAGAGAGAATAAAAAGAAAGAGAGAGGGAGCAGTAGAGAGAGAGAGAGTGAACTACAAAAAGAGGGAGAGAGAAGTAGATAGAGAAAGAGAGAAAGAGATGTAGAAGAGAGAAAGAGAGAGAAAGAAGGAGAGAGAGAGAGAGTGAAGTAAAATGAGACAACGAGTAGAAAGAGAGTGGGAGAGAGAGAAGTATGTAGAGAGAGAGAAAGAGAGAGAGAAAGAGAGAGAGTGAAAGAGAGTGAGAGTAGAAAGACCATGTAGAGAGAGAAATAAAATGGGAAAGCGATAGAAAAGTTGAAAGAGAGAAAGAGAGAGAAGTAGAAAGAGAGAGAGAGAGAGAGCGAGAGAGAGAGAGGGAGAGGGAGAGAGAGAGAGTGAGAGAAAGAGAGGGAGAGAGAGGGAGGGAGAGAAAGAATGAGAGAGGGAAGTAGAAAAGGGAGAGAGAAGTAGAAAGAGAAAGAGAGAGAGAAAAAAAGAAAAGGGAGAGATAGAGAGCGAGAGAGTGATAGAGAGAATGGGAGGAGAGAGAGGGAGAGAAAAAAGTAGAAAGAGAGAGATAAGTAAAAGAGAGAGAGAGAGTAGAAAAAAGAGTGGGAGAGAGAGAAACAGAGAGTTAGAGAGAAAAAGAGAAAAGGGAAAAAGAGAGAGAGAAGTAGAAAGAGAGAGCGAGATAGAGAAAGACAAAGAGAAAGAGAGAAGTAGAGAGAGAAAGAGAGAGAGAGAGAGAGAGAGAGAGTAAAAAGAGTGGGAGACAGAGAAACAGAGAGATAGAGAGAAAAAGTAAAAAGAGAAAAAGAGAGGGAAGTAGAAAGAGAGAGAGAGAGAGAGACAAAGGGAAAGAGAGAAGTAGAGAGAGAAAGAGAGGGAGAGAGAGAGGTAGAGAGAGATAGAAAGAGAAAGAGTATGAGAGAGAGAATTAGAGAGAGAAATAGAGAAGTAGAGAGAGAGAAGTAGAAAGAAAGTTAGAGAGAGAGAAAGAAGAGAGGGGGAGAGAGAGACAGAGGGAGAAAGAGAGAAAAAGAGAGGGAGAAGTAGAAAAAGAGAGAGAGTGAGAGAGAGATGTAGAAAAAGTGAGAGAGAAAAAGTGAGAGCTCACTAAAGTAGCAAGAGAGAGAAGAATAGAGCTCTCTAAAGTAGAGATTGAGAGAGTGAAGAGAGAGACGGAGGAGTAAAGAGAGAAATGAAAAAGAGAGAAGTAGAGAAAGAGAGGGAGAGAGAGACAAGAGACAGAGGGAAGAGAGAGTGAGGAGAGAGGGGGATGGAGAGAGAGAGAGAGAGAGAGAGAGAGAGAGAAAGAGAGGGAGAAGTAGAAAGAGAGAGATAGAGAGAAAGAGAGAGATAGAGAGAAAAAGTGGAAAGAGAAAAAGGGAGAGAGAGAAGTAGAAAGAGAGAGAGAGTGATAAAGAGAGTGACAGAGAAAAAGAGAAAGGGAGAGAGAGGTAGAGAGAGATAGAAAGAGAAAGAGTATGAGAGAGAGAGTTAGAGAGAGGGAAACAGAGAACTAGAGAGAGACAAGTAGAAAGAGAGGGAGGGAGAGAGAAAAAAGAGAGGGGGAGAGAGAGACAGAGGGATAAAGAGAGAAAAAGAGAGGGAGAAGTTGAAAAAGAGAGAGAGTGAGAGCGAGATGTAGAAAAAGTGAGAGAGAGAAAGTTAGAGCTCACTAAAGTACAAAGAGAGAGAAAAAGAGAGCTCTCTAAAGTAGAGAGTGAGAGAGAGAAGCGAGATAGGGAGTAGTAGAGAGAGAAATGAAAGAGAGAGAGAGAGACCAGAGAAAGAGAGAAGAGAGAGTGAGGAGGGAGGGGGGTGGAGAGAGAGAGAGAGAGAGAGAGAGAGAGAGAAGTAGAAAGTTAGAGAGAGAGAGAAAGAGAGAGAGAGATAGAAGATGAAAAAGGTAGAGAGAGCGAAGAGTGAGAGAGCGAAGTTGAAAGAGAAATTAAAAAGATAGAAAGAGGGAGAGAGAGCACGTGGGAGAGAGAAAAGTAGAGAGAGTGAGAGAAGTAGAGATAGTGAGAGAAGTAGAAAGAGAGGGAGAGAGAGAATGAGAGAGAGAGAGAGGGGAGAGAGAAGTTGAAAGGGTGAGAAAGGAAGAGAGAGAGAGAAATAAAAAGAAAGAGAGAGAATGAGAGAGAGAGAGAGAGTAGGATAGAAAGTAGAAAGGAAGAGAGAGTGGGAAATAAAAGGAAATGTGTGAGAGAGAGGGTGAAAAGTAGAAAGAGAGAGAGAGAGGCAGGGAGAGAGAAAGAAGTGGACAGAGAGGGAGAGAGAGAAGTAGAGAGAGAAATGAGAGAGAGAGAGAGAGAAGTAGAAAGAGAGAGAGAGAGAGAGAGAGAGAAGTTGAGAGAGAGAGAGAGAAAAAACTAGAAAGAGAGAGGGGAGAAAGAGAGAGAGAAAGAAAGAGAGAGTGAAGTAGAAAGAGAAGGGGAAGTAGAAAGAATGAGTGGGAGAGAGAGGGAAGTGGAAAGAGGGAGGGAGAGAGAGAAGTAGAGAGAGAGACAGAGAGAGAAAGAGCGAGATAGAGTAGTACAATGAGAGAGAGAGAGAGATAAAAGAGAGAAGTAGAGAGGGGGAAAAGTACAGAGAGAATGAGAGTGGGTTGAGAGAGAGGGATAGAAAGAGAGAGTGAGGGTGGAGAGAGAGAAGGACAGAAAGAGAGAGAGAGCGAGAGAGATATGGAAAGAGAGACAGAAAGAAGTAAAGAGAGAGAGAGAAGTAGAGAGAGGAAGAGAGAGATAGAGAGAGAATAAAAGGAATGAGAGAGAGGTGAGAGAGAGAGAGCAGTAGAGAGAGAGAGAGTGAAGTACAAAAAGAGGGAGAGAAGTAGAGAGAGAAAGAGAGAAAGAGAAGTAGAAGAGAGAAAGAAGGAGAAAGAAGGAGAGAGAGAAAAGTAAAATGAGACAACGAAGTTGAAAGAGAGTGGGAGAAAGAGAGAAGTAGGAAGAGAGAGAGAGAGACAAAGAGAGAGAGTGAAATAGAGTGAGAGTAGAAAGACCACGTAGAGAGAGAAATAGAAAGAGAAAGCGATAGAAAAGTTGAAAGAGTGAAAGAGAGAGAGAGCGAGAGAGAGAGAGGGAGAGGGAGAGGGAGAGAGAGAGGGGGAGGGAGAGAAAGTATGAGAGAGGGAAGAAGAAAAAGGGAGAGAGAAGTAGAAAGAGAAAGAGAGAAAGAACAAAAGAAAAGACAGAGATAGAGAGCGAAAGGGTGATAGAGAGAATGGGAGGAGAGAGAGGGAGAGAGAAAAGTTGAAAGAGAGAGATAAGTAGAAGAGAGAGAGAGAGCAGTAAAAAGAGTGGGAGAGAGAAAAAAAGTGAAAAGAGAAAAAGAGAGTGAGAAGTAGAAAGAGAGAGAGATAGAGAGAGACAAAGAGAAAGAGAGAAGTAGAGAGAGAAAGTGAGAGAGAGAGCAGTAAAAAGAGTCGGAGAGAGGGAAACTGAGAGATAGAGGGAAAAGGTGAAAAGAGAAAAAGAGAGAGAAGTAGAAAGAGAGAGAGGTAAAGAGAGGCAAAAAGAAAGAGAGAAGTAGCGAGAGAAAGAGAGAGAGAGAGAGAGAGAGAGGAGAGAGATAGAAAGAGAAAGTGTATGAGAGAGAGAATTAGAGAGAGAGAAACAGAGAAGTAGAGAGAAGTAGAAGGAGAGAGAGAGAGAGAGAAAGAAGAGAGGGGGAGAGAGAGGCAGAGGGAGAAAGAGAGAAAAAGAGAGGGAGTTGTAGAAAAAGAGAGAGAGTGAGAGAGAGATGTAGAAAAAGTGAGAGAAAAGTGAGAGCTCACTAAAGTAGCAGGAGAGAGAAATAGAGAGCTCTCTAAAGTAGAGACTCGAGAGAGAAAAGGGAGAGACTGGAGGACCAAAGAGAGAAATGAAAAAAAAGAGAGAGAGAAGTAGGGAAAGAAAGGGAGAGAGAGACAAGAGAGAGAGAGAAGAGAGAGTGAGGAGAGAGGCTGACGGAGAGAGAGAGAGCGAGAGAGAGAGAGAAAGAGAGGGAGAAGTTGAAAGAGAGGGAGAAGTAGAAAGAGGGAGATAGAGAGAAAAAGTGGAAAGAGAAAATGGGAGAGAGAGAAGTAGAAAGAGGGAGAGAGCGATAAAGAGAGAGACAGAGAAAGAGAGAAAGAGAGAGAGAGGGGTAGAGAGAGATAGAAAGAGAAAGAGTATGAGAGAGAGAGAGAGTTAGAGAGAGAGAAAAACAAAGAAGTAGAGAAAGACAAGTAGAAAGAGAGAGTGGGAGAGAGAAAGAAGAGAGGGGGAGAGAGAGACAGAGGGAGAAAGAGAGAAAAAGAAAGGCAGAAGTTGAAAAAGAGAGAGAGTGAGAGAGAGATGAGGAAAAAGTGAGAGAGAGAGAAAGTGAGAGCTCACTAAAGTACAAAGAGAGAGAAAAAGAGAGCTCTCTAAAGTAGAGGGTGAGAGAGAGAAGAGAGAGAGGGAGTAGTAGAGAGTGAAATGAAAAAAAAGGGAGAGAGAAGAAGAGAAAGAGAGAAAGAGAAGAGAGAGTGAGGAGAGAGGGGGATGGAGAGAGAGAGCGAGAGAGAGAGAGACAGAAAGAGAGGGAGAAGTAGAAAGAGAGAGAGAGAGAGAGAGTGAGAGAGAGAGAAACAGAGAGAGAGAGGGAGTGAGGGAGAATTATTGAGGGAGAGAAGTAGAAAGAGATTGGGAGAGAGAGAAAGAGAGAGCTCTCTGAAGTAGAGAGAGAAGTGGAAGTAAAAAGAGAGAGTGATAGGGAGAAGTAGAGAGAGAGTGAAGTAGAAAGAGAGAGAGGGAGAAGTAAAGAGAGATAGAGAAGTTAAAAGAGAGAGATTAGTAAAGAGAAAGAAAGAGAGAGAGAGAAGTAGAAGGTGAGACAAAGAGGGAGAGAGAGAGATGAGAGAGAGACATAGAAGAGAGAGAGAGAGAAGTAGGAAGAGAGAGAGAGAGAAAGAGAGTAGGAAGAGAGAGAGAATGGGAGAGAAAGAATAGAGAGATAGGGAAGTAGATAAAAAGAGATAGATATAGAAGTAGAAAGAGAGAGAGAGAAATTGAAAATGAGAGAGAGAGGGAGAGTAAAATGGGAGAGAGATGTAGAAAGGGAGAGAACGAACTGGGAAAGGGAGAGTGAGAGTGAGAGAGAG
Source organism: Protea cynaroides (assembly GCA_028583415.1). Lineage (NCBI taxonomy): Eukaryota > Viridiplantae > Streptophyta > Magnoliopsida > Proteales > Proteaceae > Protea > Protea cynaroides. The sequence continues at coordinate 32,641 of JAMYWD010001568.1, forward strand.
GGAAAGGGAAGTTGGAAGAGAGATAGAGAGAGGGAGAGAGAGAAGTAGAAAGAAAGATATAGAGAGAAGTAGAAAGAGAAAGTGAGAGAGAGAAGTAGAAAGAGAGAGAGAGAGAGGTAGAAAAAAGGTGGGAGAGAGTGGAAAGAGGGAGAGGTAGAAAGTGAGAGAGACAGAGAGTAGAAAGAGAGAGAGAGAGAGAGAGGGAGAAAGATAGAAAAAGAGAGTGAGAGAAAGAAAGAGAGAGAGAGAGGGAGAAAGATAGAGTGGGAGAGAGAGAGAGAAAGGGAGAGAGAGAGAAGAGAAAAGGGAGAGGAAAGTAGAAAGAAAGAGAGGGCGAGGGAGAGAGGAAAGTTGAAAGAGAGAGAGTGAGAGAGAGATAGAGGAATGTTGAGAAAGACAGAGAGAGAAAGTGCGGGATGGAGTAGTAGAAAGAGAGAGAGGAGAGAGAGAGGGGGGGATAAATAGAGAGAAAGAGAGAGAGAGGTGAGCAAGAGGGAGAAGTTGAAAGAGAGAGAAGTAGAGGGAGAGTAGTAGAGAGAGATAGCGAGGAGAGATAACAAGAGAAAGGGAGAGAAAGAAAGAGGGGGGTGAAGTAGAAGGAAATGAAGAAGTAGTAAGGGAGAGGGAGTAAAGAGAGAGAGAGAGAGAAGTTGAAAGTGAGAGAGAGAGAGAAAGAGAAGATGAAAAAGGTAAAGAGAGCGAAGTAGAAAGATAAATTAAAAAAATAGAAAGAGAGAGAGTGCACGTGAGAGAGAGAGAAGTAGAGAGAGTGAGATAAGTTGAAAGAGAGAGAGACAGAGAATGAGGGAGAGAGAGAAGTTGAAAGGGCGAGAAATGGAGAGAGAGAGTGAAAAATAAAAAGAAAGAGAGAGAAGGAGATAGAGAGAGAAAGAGAGAGTAGGAGAGAAAGTAGAAAGGGAGAGAGAGTGGGAAATAAAAGGAAATGAGTGGGAGAGAGGGTGAAAAGTAGAAAGAGAGAGAGAGGCTGGGAGAGAGAAAGTAATGGATAGAGAGGGAGAGAGAGAAGTAGAGAGAGAAAAGAGAGAGAGAGAGGGAGAGAGAGTGGTAGAAAGGGAGAGATGTAGAAAGAGACAGAGTTAGTGGAAAGTTACTGAGAGAGAAAACAAGAAAGAGAGTGAGGGAGAAAGAGAGAGAGAAAGAAAGAGAGAGAGAGAAGTAGAAGAGAGAGAGAGAGAGAGAAAGAGCGAGATAGAGTAGTAGAAAGAGAGAGAGAAAAAAAAGTGAAGTAGAGAGGGGGAAAAGTAGAGAGAGAATGAGAGAGGGTGGAGAGAGAGAGGGACAGAGAGAGAGAGAGAGCGAGAGAGATCTAGAAAGAGAGTGGGAGAGAGAGAGAAGTAGGAATAGAGAGAGAGAGAGAAAGAGAGAGACAAAGAGAGAGAGAGTGAAAGAGAGTGAGAGTAGAAAGACCTTGTAGAAAGGGAAAGAGAGAGAGAAAGCGATAGAAAAGTCAAAAGAGAGAAAGAGAGAGAAGTAGAAAGAGAGAGAGAGAGAGAGAGAGAGAGAGAGAGAGAGAGAGAGAGAGAGAGGGAGGGAGAGAAAGAATGAGAGAGGGAAGTTGAAAAAGGGAGAGAGAAGTAGAAAGAGAAAGAGAGAGAGAGGAAAAAAAGAAAAGAGAGAGATAGAGAAAAAAAGAAAAGAGAGAGATAGAGAGCGAGAGAGTGATAGAGAGAATGGGAGGAGAGAGAGGGATAGAGAAAAGTAGAAAGAGAGAGAGATAAGTAGAAGAGACATATTGAGAGAGAGAGAGAAACAGAGAGAGAAGTAGGAAGAGAGAGAGAGAGAGAGAGAGAGAGAGAGAGAGAGAAAGAGACAAAGAGAGAGAGTGAAAGAGAGTAAGAGTAAAAAGACCATGTAGAGAGAGAAAGAGAGAGAGGAAGCGATAGAAAAGTCAAAAGAGAGAAAGAGAGAAGTAGAAAGAGAGAGAGCGTGAGAGAGAGAGAGAGAGAGAGAGAGAGAGAGATAGAGAGAGAGAGAGAATGAGAGAGGGAAGTAGAAAAAGGGAGAGAGAAGTAGAATGAGAAAGAGGGAGAGAGAAAAAAAAGAAAAGAGAGAGATAGAGAGCGAGAGAGTGATAGAGAGAATGGGAGGAGAGAGAGGGAGAGAGAAAAGTAGAAAGAGAAAGGGAAGTAGAAAGAATGAGTAGGCGAGAGAGAAGGAAGTGGAAAGAGGGAGAGAGAGAGAAGTAGAGAGAGACAAAGAGAGAGAAAGAGCGACATAGAGTAGTAGAAAGAGAGAGAGAGAGAGAGAGAGAGAGAAAAGAGAGAGTAGAGAGGGGGAAAAGTAGAGAAAGAATGGGAGAGGGTGGAGAGAGAGAGAGAGGGACAGAGATAGAGAGCGAG
>JAMYWD010001570.1:0-13902 GCA_028583415.1 Protea cynaroides
TAACACAAACCAAGAGAGAACAAAGGGTTGATAATGTTGGGTGTTGAACTGAGAGAGAAGCTAGGGCTGAATCAGCTAATGCTTCGAGAAGCGAGAACAATAATCACAAGGTAGGGCTGAATCGGCTGCTACCATTGAGAACTGAGAGGAAGAATCACAAGACAGCGGTTTATAGACTTAAAAGACTTCTAGTTCTTAGGTGAGAACTGAGAAGTCGGAAAACTGAGAATGTGGAGAACTGAAAAGTCGTCGACACCTCCGATGCTCTACTCTTGCCTTCTTGGGTGTTGTGTTGAGTATTGATGAAGAAAACTGATTCAGACAGGGTCGGGCCGGGCTCTACCCGAGGCTTCAACCCAAATCCACCCTTATCCTAACAGGGTAAAAAATACCCTGTACCCTGATTGGACCCTGTTAGGGTACGGGCCGGGTTAGGCCCTGACCGGGTTCAGGGCAGTTCTGGGCGGACTCCGACCATCAGGGTAAAACTTTCACCCCTAATTTAATGTACCTGTTTAAAGAACACTAGAGGAATCAGGATATGTGGTTTCTTTTTTCACTATAAAACGTATGGATAGAGCTTGTTTTAAGTTGAGCAGTTCCTCTAGTCATGATCTAACAGTTGGAGTTCACTCTCTCCATATACTTATATACTTGTATGCACACAGATTGACTCTAGCCATTGAATCACTTATTTAAGATACTGCTCAATTTGAGACAAGCCACACTCGAAACGCGTGTCCATGAACAGACATGCGATATCCCCATTCTGTAGAGTTGCAGTCCCCCATAACAAAAACGCATGTCCGTCACATGCATGGACCCTCTCTCTCAAGTACCTTGCCTTCTTCGGTGGCTGGTGTTCTTAGCACTTAGGTTCACTTATTGTAGACTTGGCTTGTAATAGGCATGGCTGTCTCACATGGGCAATGGATAGCATTAGCTTTTTCAAAGTGTAATGTAATTGTACCTATCCAACAGATTTTCCCTTTAAGATGTTTGATGAAATGTTTTGAGTATTTTAAAATCAATATTACATTTTAGTTAAACATTTATCTAAGCAATGTTTGAATTCTTAATTAAGAATGCGTTTTTCATTATGAGAATGAGAATGTACATTCTTAGAATGAGAAATCATACCAAACATAAGTTAAGGTTGTGTTTAGTGTATGTTCTTATAATGCATCCTAAGTCAACGACACTGAAATGAAAAAAATAAAAATAAAAATAGTGTTTGATATTCATTCTCATTCATGGATCATAATGTGTTAAGAGAATGTTGTCTTTTCTGGAATATGTTCGAACGGAAATATCTTTTATTTTTGCCACATTATCATTTTACCATAAGATTACATTCTCCATTGGAGAATGCATTTTATGAATACCAAACACTGCTTAAAACAGTTTATTTTCCATACATATCCATATTTATTTAGACTATCTTTGGTTTGTATTATATAATGTATTATATAATATATTATAAAATTTATGATTGTTTTGTATGATTTATAATGTCTATTTATAATTAAAATAAATTGATATAATTCATTATCTACAAATAGGTGACTAACTGTTTATCATTATTAGAATAATCTATTAGGTGATTGTTTATATTTCTCATTATATAATGTATTATGTTTAGTGGTACCAAACGGTCATTATTTATTACTTATAATCTATTATCATAATTGATTTGTCACAAATAACTCATAATACATTATATAATACAAACCAAAGAGAGCCTTAGAGTCACAGACTCACAGTTAGTGTATGCGAGGCGAGGGTCGCAAAGCCTTGATCCTATGCAATAGGAAAAAATTGGCATGGTTCCGTCATTTCAAAATTCTCAGCCATTTCAAAGAGCGCGCGAAACGTAGAGCTAATCTTCTCTTTTCATCGACGCTCTCTCTCTCTCTCTCTCTTTCTCTCTCTCACTCTCTCTCGTCGCATTTTGCAGAGTCTTCTAAGTTCTAAGGTATAATTCTTTTCAGTGATGAAGACTTAGAATCCAATCTAGCAATCTCTCCCTCTCTCTCTCTCTTTCCTTTTCCATTTTTCTCTGTTTTTTTGTGTCCCTGTCTGTGACTAATTTCAGTCTTGTTCTTTTCGGGTCCTATAAATTTGGAAATATGTGGGAATGAGATATCATCGATTAACTTTAGCTGGGTTGGTTAAATATATACTTAATCTAATTTCTTCAAGACAGTGGTGATTGATGCCTTAATGGTGGAACCATCACACTAAAACATTGTGTCTATAAGCCACCAAATTAATAGATCTTCTACGAATTAAATAAAATAAAAATTTAATAGATCTTTTAAACACAAAATACGGGAGTTTGCAGTGGCATGTGAATAATTGAGTTAACTCATGCCGTATTTGAGAGTATGATTATTCGGATCCGAATCGTCTCCTCCTTGTTCAGGGAGGAGGGAGACGCCCCCGTCGGATGGCCAACACGTGGTTCTCGAGAAAATCCCAGCCCCACGTCCAAGCCGATACCAAGCCGACAAGCGGAGCTGACAGGGGGTGTCGGCTCGGACGTAGGACTCGGATTTTCCCGAGGGCCACGTGTCAGCCATCCGACGGGGGCATCTCCCTCCTCCCTGTACTTCAGGGAGGAGACGATTTGAATCCGAATTATTCTTTTTCCTCCACATTGATGTTAATGGGCAGTTGCTTTGAGTCTTGACTCTTGAATACCACCAGCTTGATAAAATGCACAAGACGCAATTATCCTTCTATGCCCATGCATATTATACGTGTGGATCCACATCCTCTCCCGCCTGAGTTTCGGCGGGAGACTTGACGGCCCGGATGGATGGCCGCCACCTGGCTCTCGAATGGATCCGAGTCTTAACTAAATCTGGCTATAACAGTAACTTTATTTGTTTAATACATAAAAAAAAGGTAATGCAACACCTATAATGGAAACTTGATGACCGGAAGGAATATTAAAATTTGTATATACTAATTTGATTTTGTAATTGAAATCAAGTAAAAATTAGAAAGTAGTAGAAAAATATTATATACTAAAATTTACCGAATCACATTAGAGAGAAACTTGACAATCCCAAGTCTAGTGTAACGGAAAACTAAACTTCCTAGGAGGAGGGAAAAACTCATTTGAAGTTCCGACCGACTGTAAGTAGAGAATTCCACATCGACATGGAATTGAAAAAAAAAATCACACATTGCCCTAAAATCAAACCTCTCAGATAGACATTTTTTGGGGTAATTAAGGTTCAGTAGACATTCTTTTGGGGTAAGTAAGGTTTTGTAGAATTATTAAATTGAAGTTCTCGTGTTAGGAGAAAGCTGCAATTGTTGAAATTTTCAATTGCAAAAGCATGTTCTTTCTAGTCCTTCAAAGCTTGGTGGTTGCAATGTGAGAGAGGAGAGGGTTTTGCTTTTCAGAAAAATGAAACCCCGAGAGAGAATTAGTGGGACAAGGATTTTTTTTTTTTTTTTGGGTAATAAGTGGGACAAGGATGAACTTCTTAAGTTCACTCTACTTCGATTGTAAAGAAGAATAAAGTAAATCTCTACCTAAGTTTTCATCATATTTTGTTAAATTTTTAAAAAATAAAATTATAACTCTACAACTACCTAAAGGCAATGTTTTCATTAAAATCATAAATAACAATACATCTCACCGTTCTCACCGTTTAAAGGATGGACAAAGTAAACCGTACTAGAAATTTTCCTTATAAATAATTAACTAACTGTTAAAATTAAATACTATTAATTATAATTTGTAATTGAAATTAGTGAAAATTAAAAATTTGAAGAGAATCAATCGTATCATGTGAGTGAAGGTTTACTAAATGTCGCTATAACGGAAACTTTCATTTTATTTTTTTTTGTCCGTACTAAAATAAATGAAAAGAAAAGAAAAGCGTTGCAACTAAGGGTGTCAAAAATGGGCCCGGCCCGGTAGCACTGACCGAGCCAGCCCGGTATAACCCGAACCCAACCCGGACCGAACCTTAATGGACAGGTTTTCGGTCTGGGCTTGTAAAGCCCGACACCGTTTCAGCCCAAATCGAAACCAGACCGGACCAGCCCATTAAGAAGTCCGAACTAGTCCGAACCAATAATACCTAACCCGAACACCGGTAAGGTCCATCCGGGCCCAATTTCTTAATTTTAATGGTTTTAAATTTTGATGGATTATATTACACTGTTATAGTTCACTTCTTGATCCGAAAGATTATATGAATCCATAGTTGAAAAGAGTATGTTAATTGTTACAATTTACTGAATTACATGCATATAGAAGGAATGATGCTTATTTTATAGATAGAAATAATAAAATATGATATATATCTTACATATAAAATAGACCCGATAAGCTTGATAAGCCCGATCCGGACCGAATCAGCCCGAAATCACCTCAATAAGCCCAGCCCGATAACAAACCGACACCGGACCAGCCCGATAATTATTGTGTCCAGCGCAGCCCAACCCAGCCCGAACTCTTAATGGACATGTTTTGGGTTGGGCTTATAAAACCCAACACCGATTCAGTCCGGACCGAAACCGGCCCGGACCGGCCCGTTGACACCCTTAGTTGCAACACTTATAACGGCAACACTCATAACGGAAAATTGGTAACTCGAAGGAATGAATACTAAATATTTTAGGAGGGAAAACTCATTCGAAATTCGGATCGACTCTAAGCGGAGAACTCCAACACGAGAGGGAAGCATAGTTTATGCTCAGGCTGCCTCCGTATCCAGAGCACCATCTCCTTGGCCGCCTGCATCAACACAGTGTTTACCGATCCCCATTCGGCGTGCACGTACGGCACCATGAAGGTTCTTGATCAGGCCAGCTACCGAGGTTCTGAAGGTGGTATATAGAATGCAGATTGTCGACTGAAGGAACAATAGTTGATGCTCAGCCGTATACGGTGGTGGAGGATGGAGAAGAAGGTTCATCTAGGGATAAGGAGATTACTTATCTGACAAGAAAGCGTTCTACAACGGGGGAAGGAAGCAAAGATTATATTTCGCAGCCAGTCCAAGCTTGCAAGATTGCTCCCTCAACAAAATCAATTCTCTGCTCGTCCTTTCACCCATTCGGTCCCCGGCTCTCCAATTCCATCTATCTGCTACTCCTGCAACAACCACTGGGTAACAGGGGATGTTATTTGCGGCGTTGTTATACTGTACCAGTCTCTACGCCACGCCACCATCAATAACGGCATCTTTGATGCGATCGGAGTCTTTCGTAACCACAGGAGAAAAACAACCCTGTGGAGACGGAGAAGACCACCACCACCACCATCGGTACCTGCGCCATTGCCTTCTTGCGACCTGTTTCCCTCATTTTTTTCTGGCAAATCTAACACCGCACTGCCCTCGCCGGAGGCCGCTTGGTCACTACGTCGACTTCCTCTTCTTCGCACTGCTCCCGCTTCGATTCCATCTGCGACCGAGATGACGGAGAAGACAGGCATCACTGCGATGGCAGAGCCAAAAAATTCATCTAAGTGCTCGTATGTTCTTTTAGTCAGTTTTTAGGGTTCTTTATTTATCTTTGAATGCATAAATTGAATTTAATGATTGTTTGACAACTTGCAGAGATTGACAACTACTACCGCAGCTATGTTGGGAAACTTGGAATTTCTGGCCTCAGGCTCTAGTTCGCTGCAAAAGTTTTTTCTTCTTCAGGGTAGTATGGTAATGGAGTTTAGAAGTGATACCTAGATACTGGATCGCCTACTGTAAGATATGTTATCTAGATCCCTTTTCAAACTACTTTACTGATACCCCTCCCATTCCCCTAGTATGTATGCCACCATCAATACCGGCTTCTTCGATGGGATCGGCTCTAATCCCGCAACCAAAGCAGAAAAACAACCACCCTGTGGAGACGGAGAAAACCACCACCACCATCAGCACCTGCGCCATTGCCTTCTTGCGACCTGTTTCCTTCATTTTCCAGCACATCTAACACTGCACTGAGCTGTTTATCTTTTTCTTTCATTATTATTTTTTTTGCTTTCTTCTAGTTGTTGAATAAATATGAACTTACTTACCCTCTTTTCAGATATAAGCACATGGAGAAATAAATCGATTTGAATATTATTCTTCTTTCTTATTTACTTTCACATTGAGGACAATGTTTAATTTAAGTTTGGTTAAGGGGGTGATAAAAATTATTTTCATTTCGAAAAAATTATGCATCTTTGGTTAACCCTCGAACTAAAAGTTATTATGAAAGAATAAGAAACGTGAACTTGTTATTTGAAGTCATCATTTACATTTGGGTTTCTTGTCATGTTCAAGCATTGAAGTTTTAACTTAGGATGGACAATATCTTATAAAACGAGATTAAACATGCTTGTTTTCTTTAAAAGATTATTGAAATACATGTTCAAGGCAAAGTTGTGTGAGTAGTGTGATTATGCATAAAATATGAGTGTATTTCTTTTCTTGTGAGTAATCCCTTTGATCTAGGCCTAAACATGGTTTAAGTAAATAGGGTGGTAGGTATTAAAAAAAAAAAAAAAAAAAATCAAGCTAATGGGAAAGCATGTGGTGGAATTGAGAAACGAACAATGAAATTTGTACTCAACCATAAACACATGTGTATAGTGGGAGAGCATAAAATGCAATCACTATACCGAACATTGCTTGAGGTGGGAGAGCATAAAATGCAACCATCGGAACTTGACGTGGGAGAGCATAAAATGCAACCACAGGAAAAAAAAAATGCAATCACTATACCGAATATTGCTTGAGGTGGGAGAGCATAAAATGCAACCACCGAAAAGAAAAAAAAAAAAAAAAAAAAAAAAAAAAAAAAAAAAAAAAAAAAAAGTGAGCCCTAGTTTGCTACCATTGTTTGTAGTAGTGAGAAGGGATGATTGCGAGTTTAGTTGTTACATGAATAGATTATGTTGGTTGCATGACAAGCATGATTCGTTTAGAATTATGTATGGATATTTGAATTGGAGAACATGAGTATGCTTAGTTTTTTTTTATTTGCTATTGTTGTGTTAAAGTTGAAGATTTGATGTTTGCATGATAGGAGTCTTGGACATGAGGAGTGATTCTAAATATGCTTCGTATCCTTTGTACTAAATGTGGTTTTTCTTTTGCTTGAAGACAAACAAATTTTTAAGTTTGGGGGTCATTGATACGTGAAATTATTTAGCATGGTCTTGATCGTAATTAGCTTAGTTTTGTAAGTTTTCTAGGATATTTAGTTTAATTTAATTAATGTTTTGGGTATTTTATTGATCTATTTGATTTTTGAGTATTTTTGGTTATTTGGCAGGTTTTGGTTGGATAAGGACTGAACTAGAAGGGTCAAAGTTAGTTCAAAGCTTGGCGTTTGAGTCCTAATTGGCTTAGGATTTCTATTTTCGCCAAAATTGTCATCTGCTCAGTCTTTGGTCCATATCTGGAGTTACGGACCTCCGTTTTGGGCGTTCTTTAGCTTTCTGGAAAACTAAGAGCAAGGGCTACAATCTTATAAAGGGTTCAGAACTTAAAGAAGTTGTTTTGGACTTGGAATCAGGCTTTGAAGTCTGAACAGAAATTCTGTCAGCATTCTGGAACCAGTTTGGGTTTTTAGACAGCCTCAGGAGTTCTAGAAGTCAAAAAATTGCAATGCCCGGTGCGTTGGAAACCTGAAACACAGCCCTAAAACTTTGCTAAAGACACTTTCCTCTTATCAAGTCGTTTTGAGATTCAAATATAGTCGGGAAGAGGATTGACGAAATCTGCCAGAAAATCAGTGTTCTCCAACAAATTGGGTAAGATGCATTCAAAAGGCAGGATTCTAAAAGGCTGATCTTAAGGGGCTGGAATTTTATAAAAAAGAAAAATGAAGAGGAGGGCTGTTCGTCCAAGAGGCTGCAAGGTACGTTGGAGGTAGCTGACTTTGTGAGGGAAGGAACTAGAAGAATAGGGCAAAATCCTGGATTCAAGGTTCTTCTATTCTCAAAACGAGTTCTTCCCTTATCTCTCCCATATATGCATACATTGCACTAATTGGGGTACTTCTTGATCTATAGAAGCCATTTGTGGGAGTTTCATTTGTTTATGAGGATGTCAAGTCAGTGCTCTCTGCTGCTGAAATGTTAGATCATGAACTTACTCTGCTATATTATTGTACACGTGGTGAAGATAGATCTCCGTAAAATGTTACTGAGGATTTGAATCGTTATCAAGGTAGAGTCTAATAGCTGCGAATTGTTGGTTCAATTACTTATCTTACTTCAACATCTAGAAAATATTTAATTGGTTTATATTTTATACCTCTAACCCCCTTTTCTGTGTATGCAATATACAATTTAATATTCTATCAGTTTCTGCTTAACCTTGCCTTGTTAGACATGTATCCTTTTGTTGTTGCATGAATATTTTGTTGCCATAGAAGCCATGAATCCACTGTAATTACCTGAGGAAAATATTCTTCGGTTTGTTGAAGCACTTAAATGTTGTCTTCTTGTCATTTTTGATTACACAAAATAATTGTTCTTGTAAATTTTCCTGATATTTTAATTCTAAAAGATATTTATTATTATTATACCCTACTTGATGGTTAGTACTATTTTTCTTTTGGGCAATCATCTTTGTTTTGTTTTACCCAAAAAAAAAAAAAAAAACTTTTTTTTGGTCATTTGGTCAATTTCTTTTGTAGGTGGTGAGAGCTACCCAAGATCTCACTTTTCACTTGACTTTAAAAAGATGAGCTTATCTGAGTTGATTAAAAGAAAAGATATAAAGCTTAATTTGTTGAACCCTGTAATATGTTGTTTCAATTGTAGATTTTCCGGTGCTTTGTTGTAGTATTGAAGTATCTCTAACAGTCTGGGTTTTTGGCATCTATAGATAACTCTAGAACATGATCTAAAGCAGCTAGCTACCGCAACAAAAAGTATAGCAGCCATTTACATGGCTTGTGGTATTGACATTACCAAGGTCTGTGGAAAGTTCTTAGGTTATTTTTTCTCATTATCTATGTAGCACTGGATAACTTTTGCTTTGTCTTCCACTTGCAGGCTTCTGTCTTTGTGCAGTCCCATGGCCGTGTTGATGTGGCTACTAAATTCTGTCACACCAATTGTTCGGTGAACAGAATGATTCAATTTAAAGAGAAATCATGCAAGGCGGTGCGTTAGTTGCTGTACGATTGCTATCACCTTGCAGTCCCATGGCCGTGCTGATGTGGCTACTAAGTTTTGTCACACCAATTGTTCGGTGAACATAATGATTCAATTTAAAGAGAAATCATGCAAGGCGGTGCGTTAGTTGCTGTACGATTGCTATCACCTTTTATTCGTTTATTTCCTAAATCACCTTCCATTTTAGATTTAGAGCTTATAAAGTATTTCCTGTTGAAAGGATCTTTGTACCACATTGGTTGACTTAAACATGTCCAATCTGCTTATAGATTTGAAAATGGCACACGTGAAAGGAGGTGAAAATGACCATTAGGTACCCACTTAGGAGATGTTTAATTATTGAAGTATTTCGGTTGTGATCCCTAGAGTTGCTGAAATTTACTTCAGAAATATTGAATATCGATGCTTCCGTAGACAATGGTCTACATATATCCATGTCTTCAGGAAGACTTCTTATTGTTATACTGATTTCCAGTTACTATCATCCTTGTTTCACACAATTTTATTCTGCAGTTCTAAGTTTCAATTGTATGGTTTGAGCACGTTTACTTCTCTCCAATATATGCTTGTGGATGTGTTTATGTAGTCAAATTTTTTAATGCATGGTAAAAATGCTCTTGTATCTAATGATATTTGATTTTATAAATCAGTGCAAAATAACAGTGAGGGCTCTCTCTCTCTCCTGATAGGGAGATGAACAAGTTGGGGTTGCACTTCTGACTTATCCTGTTCTGACGGCTTCTGATATTCTCGTATATCAGGTGATCTTTTATTCCTAAACCTTGCATATAGAGGATGTACGTGCACGCCAGTATTTGAATTGATTGTTTGATCCTCCATTTTTCATGTTTTCTTGAAAAAATAGAATGAAAAGGGAAATAATTGATAGCTTCTTTGGGCATTCTACTTGTGGCCATGTGACTGTGTTGTCACTTGTAGGTTTTTTTAGGAAAATTTTCATATACACACCATTAAGGATTGGAAACCTCATCTACCTCCACAAGATTACAAAAACTTCATCTAGTACCCAAAAACTTTGCTCCGTTAATCAACGAAGTCCACTCCGTTACAAAAATTCCGTTAGTTGCTGACGTCAGATGCGTTGAACATTTTAATGGACGATAATACCCTTTTAGGCTTGTTAAATGATGAAAATACCCTTTATTCATTTGTTACCCAGTTCATTCAAGAAATTTATACTATTTCAACGGTCTTGATTGATGGTAAATAAAATAATATGATAATATGGTAATCATGAAACCCTAGATCTTTCTCAAACATACCCAGTTTAGAAAACTCATTAGAAAGTCTTCTGTAATTCTTGGAGGCCTCAGAAATAGGTGCGTTGTTGGAGATGCGCAGAGGTGGAAGGGATGGAGGGATGGAGGCCAGCTTGTAGAGGAATGGTAGAATGTAGGAGGAAGATGCGTTGGCATCATAACGTGAAGAGCTTGGAAAGGAAGAAGAAGCTGGGCTTGCATGGTAGGAAGGAACAGAGCTTGGGAATGAAGAAGATGTTGGGCTCAGTTGATGCGAAGAACATGGACTGATGTAGGTTGAAGTGCCTGTAGCTTCGGTTTGTGGTGGCTTGCATCCCTGTTCAAGAAGCACAAAACAGAAATCTAATCAATGTTTGTGAAATGGGTTGAATCAAGGATTGAATGTGGATTCTTCAAATGGGTTCTGTTCCTCCTTTCTTAAATCCCAAAATCCTGTCAACTTTGGAAGGAAAAATCAAGCAGAGGAAAAGAACTAGAGATCAGAGATCACAAACTTCCAATTCCAGCCAAGATAGATCCCAAAACAGAAAGCAAAAAAGGGAAAAAAATCATCGAAAATTCTTGCAAAATAGGGTTTTAGTTTCTAAATGACCTTCAAGAACCAAAATGAACAAGATCTCATGAAAACCAAGAAAGTTTCCTAGCAATTTCCAAAACACTTCTCTGTTCGTGAAGATCCGATTTTCTTTGTTCGTGAACTCTTAATTTTTTTTTTCGGATTTCAGATCTGTCTTTGTTTGGTTCCAGATCTGAAACTTCTCGATTTTTCCAATTTCAGATCTTGAGATGTCTATTGAGTGATATTTCTGCTATTTCACCTCACAGTTTCTTTTACACAACTAGTGATTTTTTGGTTTCTTGAACGTTTCTGAAACATTCATTATCGTAAGGTTTTGATTCTTATCGCAAGGTTTTTCTTCAACATTTTCTCTTTTTCTTCTTCGAATTCTTGGGAATAGGAGGCCGGAGATGGGTGTCACCGTGGACGACAACGCAGAGGGGGTTAAGGTTTGGGTTAGAGCGAAGGAGAGAAACACAGTTCTATTACAATGGTCAAATTAGTCATTCAATATATTTTTTTCATTTTTCAATTTTTAATATTAAGGGTAAAATTGTATTTCAATCATTCCGTCAGTTAGTTGGATGTGGTTGAGGTTTTTGCAATCTTGTGGAGGTAGATGATGTTTCCAATCCTTAATGGTGTGTATATGAAAATTTTCCTTTTTTTTATTTATTTTTATTTTTTATATATACTTGTAGCTTTTTTTTTTATTATTTTTTATGTCAGCAACTTAAAGAATCTGATAGTTGTTCTCCCTTAGCTCTATTATATGCTCACTATGACCTTGAAGATATTTGACTCTTAAAGGCATGAAACCCCGCAGTCTGATTTGGTTCCAGTTGGTGAGGATAAAAAACAATATCTAGAGTCAAGCCGTGAGCTGGCTGAGTGAATTAACTACATATATGGAAGGAAGTGGAAGAAAATGGAAGGGTAAGTATAGAATTTGCCCGGCAGTGGGACCTGAATGGTACCCTTTCGGAAGGTGCAATCATCTTTGCTTCTCTTTCTCTATATTATGGATTTGATTTTTTTTTCTTTTGGTGTGACAAACTTGAATCTGCAATTTTTAAGGTTGACTATGTTCCTTGAAGCCTCTTTATACCCCACCCCTTGAACTCGTGAAATATAATGAATGGTTGATTCAATGTTGTAGGTTCCTGAACCTCTTGTCCCACCAGCAGGTGCTTAGGTAATGTCACTCACTAATGGTCTCTCTAAGGTAACAAGGGTTTGCATTTTTTGTCTATGGGTTTCTATACCACTAGATGTTTTCCTAATTGATGTAGGATGGTGAACGGACTGAGTACTTAAAAAATCTTCATGGTTCTTGGAGTTTACTCCTTTTTTTTATTTAAATTTATGGGTATTCATTCCAGCTCCTTTTTGCAGTGAAATTGCCTGACTAGAAAAAAGGAACCCACTTTTCTTGAAGATTGATGGGCTCACTAGGTGTAACAAAGTCCACATTTCCTCTTCATTTTTCCGGCTTTCTTCTTAACACCCAATTTAGCATTCCAAATGTCCAAAAACAGGTATGCTTCTATGTTATCCTGTCCCCTCTTATTAATACATGACCAGCCTCCTTTCTCCAGCAAGAGGAATGATGTGTTCCACCTTGCTTTCCTATTTTGTGGCTTCTCATCCCCTTCTCCCTTTCTTTATATATTTTCTTTTTTTCTTTTTTTTTTGGGTGAGGGGGAAAGGGTGACTAATGTAGTCTTTCACTAACTAAAAAAATATAAGTTGGTTTGCTATAAGTACGTTGCTCAAATCTGATTTTGAGGAATCTTCTTTGTTTTACTTCTTTATTTTAATAATTTTGGATTTGGAGGTTAATGACATTTTTTTTAGTTAATTAGATAGCATCCCACTTGATAAACTAAGATATAACTGAAAAAAAAATAATATAACGTAGATATTTTGTAGTTGTGGTTGTGTTGTCTCCTAATTGATTGGGAAGCTGCTGACATGACTAATCTCAACTGCAATTCATTATTGCGTGTTGAATTTTCATCCAGGTCTGAAAACTTACTTTTTTTCCTTTTTTGTGTGTCTGCAGATGTCCAAGTCCGCTTTTTCGATCAGTCCCGAATCAATCTTCTTGACCCAAAAGATGTTAGTTGGTTCAGTTTTTCCTTCTAGCATGCAATTTGAGTAATATTTGTACCATAGAGCAGAATATGTTGAAATTGTTTGCTGTTTTATATATGAACTAGAGTTAAAGTCAACTTTGTATGAATATATTTGTTCACATCAACATAGAGTTCTTTTAAGAACACACTATCCAAAATTGGTTGCCAAGTGATTGAAATAGTTCTTCCAATTCCATCCTGAGGCTCTAAGCATCATTTTTAGCTACCACCTTTATTTGTTTTTATTTACACATTTTTTCTTCCCGATTCTTGGAATAGCCATATATATGTGCTGAATCTGTTTGTTTGAGTTGTTTGCATGTATCATTGTTTTAATAGTGTAATATTTCAATTTATCAACATGATTGGTCTTTACATCTTTCTCGACTTTTTTTAACTTCTCCAATTGGATTTGCTCCTGCATGTCGATTTTGTTGGTGTAGCAAACAAGATAAAACGTTGCAAAACTGATTCATTTCCTAGTGATGCAGAATCAGCTCAACCGACAGTGGGTCATTGGAGTGGGGGCCAGATAGCTTGCAGCCCATTACAGTCTCTCGATATCAAATATAGTCGATCAAGATCAAGTTGCAAGATCTCGCAATATCAAATCAATTCTTGATCAAATCAAGATCAAGAATTGATTTGGTCAAGCTGTTCAAGATTTGCTAGTCAAGCTATCTCAAGTCAATCCTAATTTTAGTAGATTATCATACCAAGTTTAGTAGATTTTAATAGGATATTTTATTTCCATTGTTATTTACATTCCTAGTTGATTAG
>JAMYWD010001571.1:0-57313 GCA_028583415.1 Protea cynaroides
GCTTACCTTTGTTAGGTCCTCATTTCAATTCCTACTTAAATCTTGTAAAGATATAAGCGAAAGACACTTTAGATCTGAATTATGAAAGAAACCTGGTTTATGCCATTTTTGTGAGAGACTCATGATGTGAGAGACCTCTGGTGGTGAGAGGCTGCTTAAGCCTTAAAGTGAGATGCCTTAGGTCATATTCCCCTTACCTTTCTTCCATCCATTTTCCCTCCATGCATTGATTATTTACCTTTTCTTGTTATATCAAACATAAAAAAAAAAAAAAAAGAGTACTGTTTTGCGGTTTACTGTTCCTTGATCCTATTGTGAGGCTGATTCCTATTTTGTTGAGTTTTGGGGACTGGTCTTACATTACCTGGGTTCGTTGTTACTCTATAAAGGTTTTGTGTTTGTTTTTATAGGAGAATTTCTTATCATTCTTATAGGTTTCTTGATGACATGTTCATTTGTCTTAACATGATTATTTTTACATCTATCTTCTAGCTTGGAATTTAACAATCTTGACAAACCTGAAAGCACCAACCTTCTTTCTATTTTCCAACTCATTTCGGGGAGAACAAAAGAGGTACTTAAATTTATATATCATACTTTTTTGCAACAACCTTCTTTCTATTTGCCAACTCTCCTTGCACTATTAGAGACTACTTTGCTACCTGTACTTTTGTTTTGTAGAGGATTCAAACCAAGATTCTGGAGGTCATATTGGATTTTCATGCGAAGGTGACGACGACGGTGAGAATAAAGAGAAAAGGCAAGCGGGAATGCAAGGAGGAGGATAGCCAGGGCTACAACAGAGTGAACAAACATGGTAAGGTATAGCCAGAGAAAGTGATACAATGGAAAATGAGTTAAAAACAAGGAAGAGCATCACCTATAGTTTGAGAGTAATTACAGCTATAGTTCGAGAGTTTTATGCAAAACAAACCGTTTCTCTATCTGGAGGGGTATACTTCGAGAGTAATCACAGCTGTTTTCCTGGCTCTGTGCGTAGTTTACAGCTTCACCCTTTACTTTCTTATTACAAATATTTTGCAAGGGGGGGGGGGGAGGTGTTTGGGGAAAAGCCACCATATCTCCTTTTCCATTTGTATCGTACCTTCTCCACTGTTGCCTAATGTTGGAGTGTAGTCATCAATAAGCAAAAATAGCCACCCTATCACTGTTTCCATTTGTATCATACCTTATCCATTGTGGCATGGATTGTGTGTGTAGCCATCACTATTTATCTTGAAGCGTCCACTCATTGATCTTGGTCAAATGAGGAGGATCTTTCTGCGAATGTGTTGGTGCTCCCTTATTATTGCTTAATTGTTGCACAAGGTCAATTTTTTATATCCTTATTTTTATCTAATGAAACACATGGTGTCATAATGGCAGTTAACTAGAGTTGAGGCTGATGCTAGTAGTGGAAAGACTTCTAGGCACTTCAAAGACTATGTCGGAAAAGCTCCATTCAAGTTGCATACTGTCGAAGATCTCTTCAAAAGCTCATTAATTGAATCAGGTATGCTTAATGATTTAATTCTTAATTTCATGTTCTTAGGCTTTGAAAACCATAGATCCCTACTGCTGGGATCGTAGCTTCTATGCTATTGCACCAACTTTATGGGGACAAACTGGTTAGCTTGTGATTTGTATGGTGAGTTACCGTACAAACTCAATATCTATAAAAACTCTTCGCGCGCCCCAGCAAGAAAAGCGGATCTACGACCACCCCCTTGTTTCAAAGCTAGCTTAAAGCTGACGTTCTGCCCAAATCCCCTAGGATTTGGGGTTTCCTCTTCTGCGGATGCTTCTGTTGCTGCGGAACGTGTGGTAAGTGGTCGTCTATATAAAAGAGGAAAAGCACGGTTTTGTTCTTGTTCCCCAAGCATGAAAACCAGATTTTGAATGTAATGAAAGTTCAGATTGCACGCCTGTTGTCAGAACCATAGGGCTTTTTGAGATCACTCCTCCCCCCAAGGTACTAAAGCATAGGGTTTGAGACCCGTTTCCAGCGTCCTTTGCAGGTGCTCGTAGATCAGCTCACAAACCTATTACTAAGACGCGTTAGCATGCTTTGATTCATTTGCATTGAAAAAAGATTGGCTAAATCATCCGACCAGCTGCTACCAGTCCAGCTAGAAAGCCAACCAGAAAAGCCAAGAAAGAGCAAGTCTCGTGTGCACTGATTTAAAATCAGCCTGACTTTGCACCAAGTCGGAGTGACGATATGGCCCAGTCGAACGCTCGAGTATAGATTCCCTATGCTCATGTGAACGGCCGGGGCCGGCCGGCCCGTAGATCTAAAAGGATCCATCCATAGGCCTTACCTGAAATCGTTTGTCCAAGAACAAAACAAAAAGAAAGTAGGTTGTTAGTAGTAGTTCATGAGACCTCGAATTCCCACGGACCAGCTATGCTAATCTCGTTAGGCCACCCGAACCCATCAGGCTGACCAATGAAACTAAGAAAGCAAGTTCCAAAGCCCCTACTACTTCAATTAAAGCTCGATCTTTCCGCTCGCTGGATGGATGTAAAGGCCTATTATTATTGTTGCCCACTCATACGGCTGACCAATGAAACTTGTCGAACAATCAGGCTGGAATTGGGGGGCAGGGAAACCAACCGAACCCGCCTTTATGGAACAATAACCCTGTGTACCAACCACCTCCACCCGGATTGGAGGCAGGTGACCAGAGACCCAACTTGGGCCTAGGAGCACAGCCTGTTCGACCAAATAACGCTGTGCTGAACCGAGATCAAGTTAACGATTTGATTCAGCAGCAGCTCGTACCACACATTCGTAGGCCGGTCCCCGATGGCCAGCGGGGGATTCGGTATGGCAGCTCACGTTCGTTTGCGCTGCGCGTTCCTGCTGGACTGGACACGTGTTAGCTGTAGTGGCCAGGTAGAGGTAACAAGGTACGGTGAAGTAGAGTTGGTCCATCAACTAAAGCTCGTTGTTCGTTCGATCAAGTAAGAACCGAGGATATGGCTTTCTTTCCACTAGTGTCGATCTAGGTAGCGAAGCTAAGCGGATTAGAGGCCCGTGAGGATAGGAGAAAGTGAATGATCTTCTCTTTTGAGAAGGAAAGGAAGCAAAGAAAGGGCCTTACTATTACTTACTCATAGGGGGGGCGCTAGCGCGCTATGGAGTTGCTCGCCTTCGTGGTTACTTTGAAAAGCTAAGCCTCTATATGCTGAAAGCGTATAGACGCGCTACCTTTATATGCTTTTTCTAAGGTTTAGCTCCATCTATCGCTTACAGCGCCTTGCTCCGCCCTCCTTGCCCCGTTCGGGAATCTGCCGAACAGTTCGGGCCAAATCCTGAAGAAAGCTAAAAAGCGCTGTTTGATGAGCCTGCGTAGTATTAGGTAGTTGGTCAGGTAAAGGCTGACCAAGCCAATGATGCTTAGCTGGTCTTTTCGGATGATCAGCCACGTATGAATTACATAGCACTAACTCGACTTTAGGGGGCGCAAGTAGGCCAGGCCTCTTAAGGTTACCTAGTTTGCTTCATCGCCATGATCATTAGAGCTCTCGATACCGGCTGGATCGGCGCACTTGTCACACTAATTTGAAATTGGAAACTTAGTTTCATCCATCACACGAAAGAAAAGATCAGACTCTTTTTTTCGGATCAAAACTTGTCCTTCAAGCTGTCCAAGTTAGCTCTGTCATCTGTTGACGCCCGCCGCCGCCCGGCCCGCGTTAGAGGGGAAGATTAGCAAAGCGGGAAAAGACAGAGGGAGGCATCTTATTTTATTCTCTTCGCGATAACTTCCGGATAGGAGAAGCATTCGGAACAGGCTCCGCGTTCATTTCGTTGGCAGAAACGATCCAGGGCCGTATTCTGTTCCCCAATCCGCCCCTGATAGACCAGCCGCGGCTACTCCTGCCTGAGTTAATCGCGTTAAAGGCTTTCGATAGGTATTCCACGGTACCCACTCCATCCCCTGGTAAACAGGAATGGAGGAGATAAACGGGGTATACGGTGGAAGCAGGAGGGAAGATCAAGGACCACCAACAATGGAACGAGATTACGTTATCCGCTTCTTGTGGGCGGAGGGTCACGGTAGACCGGAAAGCGTGACCACCGTTCAGTCTGATCTTAAGTTCGATACAAAATCAGGTAATGAGCTAAAGGTAGCCTCCCTCCGGTCGCCTCACTAAAAAATGCCCAACCGGGATAGTCATCGAGTCTGGCCAAAGAAATACCCTTTTGGGTTGGGACACAACATAGGGATTCAGAAAATACCGGGTCCCCGCCTACACAAGCAAATTGTTGATAAAACTCCAAAATGGCATTTTCTTTTGACCCAATGCCGAATCTTTCTACCATTTCCTTCTCTTCCACTTTGGCCAATACCTAGACAGAGGAAAGAGCTACTAAGCTACTAGGAAAGGGCTACTACACACACGTAGGCTACTCTGAAGACCGTTCCGTTCCTGCCTCCCACCTTCAACAACCGCACTTTGCTTTCTTCAAAGATTTCACGGATGTAATGAAATTGAACCGCAATATGCTTTGTCCTCTTGTGATAAACCGTGTTCTTCGGTGCTAAAACCTTTTCTCAAGATATCTTCCAAACTGTTGGGGTCGTTGCTCCGGATGTTGTTCCCCCGGTGTGAATGTTAGTGCTACTTCAGAAAAGCTAGGAGGAAGGCCAGTGTGTGTGGGTTCCACTCTTCAGTTCAATGACTGCATAACTGAAGTTGCGGGTTCGGGACCAGAAGAGCTCCTCGGTATGGTACGGCATGGGCATCATGGCATTGAAGCCTTTTTCTTTTGCCTTAAGAATAATAAAGCTATCCCTAATGAATGAGAGTTTTCCATTCATTTGCTTTTTGTTTTCTTGGTATCAGAGCCACTATCGTGACTCCTAGGGAAATTGCTGGCCTGATTCCGTGTTAGGTTACCTGGCGCGGTGGACACGGACCTAATCCAAAGAGATAGGCTATAGTGAGAGGTCCGCCGTGTCCCTGCTACAAACAACAGGGAACAGGAACAGTCGGAGGCTGCCGGGAGCTAAAGAAAGAGATCGAACGGAAGGCCTGCTACCGGAATGTTGAGAAGCAGATGAATAATCATCTGCTTCCGGAAGAAATCGAAATCGAATCGAAGAATTTCTTGGGACTCAACGATGAAAGCCGCTGAACTTAAGACTCGAGTGGAGAAAGAGGGCTAGGCCCAGGAGGGCTTTCAGGGACTGGGGAAGACGGGTGGATTATAGAGCTAGGGTAAGCCGCGGTCCAATGCCACTGAGAAGCAGAAGATGTGGGCTTCCGAGAGAAGAGGTAAGCCGCGGTCCAATGCCACTGAGAAGCAGAAGCTACCAGACACGAGATAGATCTTCCAAAGAACAAGGCTTTTTTCGAATAAGCCAATTCATTTGGGACCCTGCAGATCCATTCTTTTTTCTATTCAAAGATCAGCCCTTTGTCTCTGTGTTTTCACGTCGAGAATTCTTTGCAGATGAAGAGATGTCAAAGGGGCTTCTTACTTCCCAAACAAATCCTCCTACATCTATATTGACTTTGTCAGAAAAGAAAGTAGGTTTCGGGGGTTCATTGATTAGTAAACCTCCGGATTGCTCTACCTAAGTAGAACGAAAAGGAGGCTCGAGAGACGTTAAGGCGCTAAGAAGGCGAATAGGGAACGGGAAGAGCGAACACGGTTCGGGCTTCGGAAGGAAGTCAGTGGCAACATATACTTTTTTCACGTAGGATCAGTGCTTGGCAATGAGATCTGTTCCGCTTACTCTCATGGTCAAGCCTTTACCGTCCGGGTCTCACTAATCCCGGTTGGGGACAGACCAATAGTCAACAGGAAGCCTATTTGACTCAACATAGGTCTCACCTGACATTCTTGCTGGATCAGTGAGGCTCGGGCGAGTAGTTGATACGAGTTTACTGAGCGCATCGCCTTCCCTAGAGTGAGCAAGAGCGGAGTTTACTACGCTGATCAATGAAAATCATAATATTGGGCAGGGTAAAATCGTCCTTGGGACAGGCCTTCCTCTACTAAAGATAGAGCGTTAGCGCCCAAGCAAAGCTATACAGTTTTGTGACTCCAGCTAGCTAAAGAAAAGGCAAAAAAACTCGGATATTCGATAAGCCGAGTACAGTCGAGAGAAAGACACCCCGAAGTGTTCAAGGAGGTGGGGCGAAGGGTTTGTAGACCGTGCAATGCCAGTTTGCTAAAACATAAGAAATCCAAGTATCTTGGCCTTCTCTCATCAGCAGATCCAGAAGTAAAGTAAATTGATTAAAAAAAATTATGATAAATCATTGATTCTAGATGGTGAAGATGTTATTAACTACGAACCCGTATTGGGTTATTAACACAGCGCCTCGCCCCTCCGCATCTGCAATCTTTCGTTCTTTATCTCCGGCCTGCTTAGTGTCCTACTGGAACCTTACTGTTCCTTGTTGCTATCATCTAAGAAGAGGTAGAGGAACACATAAAGCTGATTTAGGAGTCAGGGGCTGTAAGCGTTGAGCATCTCAAGAATCGATAGGTGGAGGGCAGGGGCAGAATTCCCTCCTCGAAAGGATCATCATTGGCTTGCAAGGCTAAGATTCGCGCGGTTAATCAACCATTTTTGGAATTGAAAGCCGAGATAGGCTTTGTGGTCCATTATTAATCCATCCCTTCCATTCCAGACCAAAAGCCTATTGATGCTGCGTATCGCACGCTTGAACTATTTTTTTATGTAGTGTGTTCCGGAGAATCCAGCTACAGGAGAACCAGGAACGGAGAGCTTTCCCCCCTTTTCCGCCCGACTCTTTGGTCTTAGGAAGGTTTTTGGTGACAACACCTGGAGATATCAGAAGTGAGAATGCTGACATGAGTAACGATAAATCCTGTGAAAAACACGATCCTCATCTCATCTTCTCCTATTGCTCTCTTTTTTTCTTTTGTAAAGACGAAGAAAGATATTCTATTTTCTCTCCTATTTAGTACGGCGACGAAGAATCAAACTCTCACTATATTTATTACTTTTTCTACTTCTTCTTCCAAGCGCAGGATAACCCCAAGGGGTTGTGGGTTTTTTCTACCAATTGGGGCCCTCCCTTCACCACCCCCATGGGGATGGTCTACAGGGTTCATAACTACTCCTCTTTATGTCCCATGTCCTTCTCCAAGGAGTATAGAAATGAGGAGGTGCATTGCCGATAGCAAGGGCACTAAACTAACAATTTGGAATAACCGAACGGGGCAGCAAAAGGCGCTGTTAAGCGGTGGCCGTGCTATAGGTAGGAGTACATTATGGCAGGATCAGTCACCCGGGCAAACCAACCCTCCGTGATCGTAGTATGTCACGTCGTCTCGTCCCCGCTGCATCGAAGAGTACCTAAAAACTATGTTCCGGTTCACTGATAAAGAAGATAGAGTTGGGGTGGGGGTCTACGGGAACACGGGAAACACAACTTTGCAAGCCAGGAGAGAAGAAGATGTACATGAAAGCAAGCAAAATACGAAGTTCTGTTCTCCTTTCGTTCTCTTCTTTCTTTTGACTTTGCAGGGGCAGGGCCTTTCTCCGCCCAGCAAGCAACCAAGCAACGGATGAGCGCCTAGCGCGAGACGTCAGTATAGGAGCGCGAACATTCCCTGGGGTAGGCCCTTCTCAATGTCCATTAATAAATCAACTGGTTGGGCTTTGGCCCTTTCCTACCCGTCCGAAAACCGGAAATGCGGAGCGGATGAATCATGAAGTCAAGCTGGCCTGGCCGTTTGCTGAGCAATGGAGTTTCCCTGGTAAACAAAGAACCCCATTTCGCCCCTATTTGAGTAAGGCTTGACTTTGACTCAAGAGCTCAGGAAAACGGAACTGGGGATAGGACTAACCGCTCTAACTGCTCGAACTGAAGCTCCTAACCGAGCCAGTTCAAACCGAACTCCTCCGGAGCCTCACCTCACTTACGAAGAAGTAGTTTTTTCTGGGCTCCGAACTATTTCGGTTTGGTTTTGTTTCATCTTTCTAAGAGCGGTCTTATCTATGACATAAGCGCTCTTGGGTGGGGTGGGCCATCATTCGCCAGGTCTTTGAGTATCCGTCGTACCACGTGGTTGGAACCAAACGAAAGGAAGCTGCGAAAAAACTCTTTGGATGCTGTTGGCTGTGATGTGGCTTGGGCGCTTCCTCTGCTCTCGTCTATACCCTTGGACTCTTACATAAAGTTCTTGTTTCGACAGATGTGGGGAAAGGAGAAGAAGGAGTCGGAGCTTATCAACCATAGGAATGCGCGATCGACTTTACTTTGCGAGCTACGAGGTCTCTTTTAGCGCACTTGACTTGGAGTGGTGGTAAAGAGTGCGGCGAGAACTGGAACTATGATCCGCATTAGGTGCGCCAGAGAACTGTAAGTTTTTTCGAACGGGCTTTGCTTACTCTTTTGGATTTGATTGGCTGATTTGTGGATATCGAGGCCGTTTAGTGTCACCTACCCCGGAACAACGATACATGAGTAAACTCAGACGAGCATTGACGGTTGAATAAGAGCGTAAGAAGTAGAAACGGAAGTCCCTTAGTTGAGTGCCGTCAGCCCTATATAGTAAGTGGGGGAGATACTTCCTGAACCCTTCGTTCAGTCGGTATACGTGTTTTAGGGTCTTAAGTACTGTAGCCGCCTCCCCGCTTTCCGTCTCATGCCTTGCGATTGGTCTTTATGCCCCCAATCTCTCGAGTCTTCTTACATACAAATACAAAGGATTTATAAGTTACTCCACCAAGAGAAGATAGAATCCGCCAAGGGCATTCCCAGCAGCATTAGCTAGTTATATGCAAATGACAGCCAAGGAAGGACGAGGTTCCTTGAGGGCGTTTAGCGGCCGAAAACCCCTTTGATCTATAGAATCGAATAGATCGTCAATTTTGGCGCCCTTCCAACACAGAATAGAATCGCCGCGAGCTCTCCTTCATAACATCATCTTAGGGTGGTCTCGCTCCCATTTCCTTCCTTCCGTAGTTGCGGTCTCGTTGTACCTAGGATCCCGCAACTTCGACTTATTCCACCAGGAGGGGTTCGAACCCGCGACTTCTGGCGTGACGGACCAGGACTCTAACCAACTTAGCGATTTCTCGCCGAAACCCATGCCGGTACGACAGAATATGCGTTAGAAAGGTCAATCCCTCCCCTACGACACCGCTGGCTCGCTTGCCAACGGAACGAGATGGAACTTTCTTCTTTCTTTAATCCAAAAAACGGACAGCTTTCGAGCTTGACATCTGCTGAACAACTACACTAAAAAGTGCCTCGCGTGCTTTCTCAAAGCGTTGCTAGCTGAACGGCTGAACAACTAGCTTTAGGCCCTCCTAGGGGGCACTTGGCAACTAACTCGTGGGGCATGACATCCCCCAATTCCTCAAGTACTTGCTGCACTTCCTGAGAAAGAAGTCGTCTTGGTATTGGCACGCTTCTCAGTAACAGCTCTAGCAGCTACGAGGGAGCGCTTGAAGAAAGGAGTACGAGCAGGAAAGGTCCGAAAGCACCTGCAGCGGAACTACCGAGCAAGGGTAGCAGTTAGAAATAAGGAAAGTCAGGAATGACACTATTTTCTATAGCCGGGGGCGAGGTGAAAGAGCGGGTAGCCGCCAAGAAGAATGAATTCCCGAGAGAGGGTGGCTGAAATATCCACTGAAGCATAAGCCTTAAAAATAAAATAGTAACAAATCAGTGGGGCCATGCCGGTACGACAGAATATGCGTTAGAAAGGTCAATCCCGGGGCCGGGGTCATAATTCTCTCTCCTATGGGGAGGAAAACCCAACTGTCTTCTGGAGCAGTGCGAGCTGCATACTGGTGGTCCAGGGTTTGATTCTATTCTTCAGTCAGGCTATTCTATAGGGTTAACCGGAGATCGCCCTATAGAATGACTAAGGGTTGGAGATGAAGAATGAAGTGGAAGAAACTAGTTGAAATGGATCGATATCAGAGTGGAATCGTCAATAAATAGACGGGGGCTTCTTCGTGCATTGCAAGAAATCATTCCCGCCGTTCTCCCTTCCAGTGAACTCCACGTGGCTGATTGTAAATCAGCTTACTCTCCATTGGGCTCATCCCTTGCTTGCTTGTTCTGGCGCGCTAGCGCGCTCTGGAGTTGCTTGGTTGAGTAAGGCGCGCGCCAGAACTCAAAATGCGGTTTTCAACGGTACTTGAATCTTAAGTCGCGGTCATGTCTCGCCCCCCCAGTATAGTGACCGGTTCCATGTTTCCCCCGAATTTCATCAGTTCCAGGCTCAAGTGCCCGCTCATCCATCTTCATTCCAAAGGCGAACATCTCCATTGAGTGACTGTAACTGCTATGGTTTACAGTCAATAGGGCGATAGGAAGCAGACCCAATGCCCCGGGGAAGGCGATGCGCTCAGTAAACTCGTATCAACTACTCGCCTTCTTAGCTTATAACTTCTAGCCGCTTTTAAGAAGACCAATTCCATTATTGAATAGTGCAGGCAGGGTGAGCTTGTGCTCATCCAAAGCGCTAGCGAAGGCTCTCCCATTCCCACCGGGACCCCCTCCCCTGGTCGCAAACACGGCCGACCGGGGGGGAATTCAAGCTAGCCCAATAGGACCAACGCCCTACTAGAACATCACTCACTACAGGCAAATAGGAAAAGCCAGCCCACGCTTTAGCTAATGAGGCAGGCAAGCTACCTAGTGTTCCAAAGCTACAAGGGAGCTCGCATCTCGTTCCCTTGTGTTCTTATTCCTTCCCCACATTGACGTAACGTAACGTACTGGCATTCAAGCAAGCGCAAGCATGAGGCAGCGCCGTAAGTCGCTCCATAGTGAAGATTCAGGGAATCAGGGTCGTTAGAGAAGAGCTATCTGCACACATGAAGGAAGGGGGCTCGCCGAAGATGGACAGGAAGCCTTGGTTGACGACCTTTTGAGAGGTGCCGTGCCATGGGTCATGCTACGTGTGAACTGTTATGGTTCAGATCACTTTTATGCGAATTACGTCTTGCTATAGCTTCGGGGCAATCCCCCTCGCCTTCTTCCATTTGGTTGGTCCCACATCGAGGGGTCCAAATTCCCAACGTGCATTGCTAGTTCTCACTCTTATTGCTTATCGATACAGAACCATGTCCCATTGAATATTCAATAGAAAATTCCTAAAATTCGTGTAGCATGGGATTTCTTTGTATTACTGGCGGCTTAGCCCCTAGTAAGAAGGTGTTCCCGAAAGGTGACGAAACCTGTCTAAGATCGTTCATCTAAGATCCTGTGTGCGGCTTAAAGAATCCATGCTTCCCCCGGAGCGAGACTCTATCCAGATCTCAAAATGGAAGAACGAGCTAGGCGGCCGACGGGCAAAGAAAGGGGGCGGGCGGGGCGCCTTGGCGAGACGTTCTTCTTTCGTTTCGAAGCGTTTTGCCAAGAGAGCACTGAGTCTTTTGATTCCTTTCCTTTCTCGGTTTACCAACCGGTAGCCGGTCTGGAATCGAATAGGCGGGCGGGACGAAAAGAGTCTATTTACCTTTACAATATTCCGGAATGTATCACGGTAAAGGGGAGCAAAGCCCGGTTTTTGCTCCCTCTATTGATAGATCAGGGGCCCTCCTGCCGTAGTTTCCCGCGAAAGACGTTCTTTGCAAGCAAGTCATCTCACTCCTGATCAACCACTAGGTTAGGTCAGCCCCCCATTTGATCGACGGGTTAACCTAACCCTTGCTTTAGCCGACACTGATGCTGCCATTTCGAAATCAAGGAATATGGTAGAGCTTTCTTCTGAAGGACTGTTTCATTTCACTCTCTTGATCTGAACATAGGAGAGAAGCGGCTTTCGCACCTTTTTTGATTTCGGCCTGGTAACGTAGTCCATCCTCCCCCGGCTCAGTCGTTGAGAGCCAGCTACTAGCAAGGAGTAAGCTAGGCAATAGATAGGAACAAAGCAAGGGGCGTTAGCGAAGAGGTTTTTTTTTTCCTCCAACGGTGTTTTTACTTTTCTCCTCTGCTTCATCCTATAGATTGGGGAATTGAAAAACCTTCCTTCGCAGATTAGGAATGAGAAAGGCACGGAAAGCTCGTCTCAAGGAACGAAGCAGTCAGCCCGGAAGAGAATGGTGGGCGCTACAGGTAGCCTCCCTCTGGTCGCCTTGTTCTGGCGCGCGCCTGACTCTCCATTGGGCTCATCCCTTGCTTGCTTGTTCTGGCGAGGTTGATAGCGAGATCTCAAATCAACTTATCGGTCTCATGGTATATCTCAGTATAGAGGATGATACCAGAGATCTGTATTTGTTTATAAACTCTCCCGGCGGATGAAAGCTTGAAAAGTTTGTCATGATACTCTTCTCATCTCGGGAAGGAATCAAACGCAATGCGCCAAACAAGCTAAGAAGACAGGATTGTTTGTGATTTGTGTGGCAGCTTGGTTGTCACAGTATAAGGGCATAGCACCACATCTGCACACGCGTAATTCGCCTACTTTTTA
Source organism: Protea cynaroides (assembly GCA_028583415.1). Lineage (NCBI taxonomy): Eukaryota > Viridiplantae > Streptophyta > Magnoliopsida > Proteales > Proteaceae > Protea > Protea cynaroides. The sequence goes on from JAMYWD010001571.1 coordinate 12,431, forward strand.
AGATTTTACTTAAGATTCGGAATAAACGAAAAAACCCGGATTTGGTTGGGTTAGGCGGTCGGTCACAGGAAGAAATGACTGTTTAGTTACTGGTCAAGCGAAAGAAAAGACTGAAAAAGGGCTCAAAATGTGTTTTGTCCCACTGGCATAAAGGCGCCCCTTTTTTGATCCATTTCTTTTAGTCTTTAGGGAGCAAAGAAAACGCCTAACCAGGCCCTACTACAACACAAGCAACGGCCCTACTACAACACAAGCAAGGGATGAGCCCAATGGAGAGTCAGGCGCGCGCCCATGCCTAAAGCATTTAGCTTTGATCAATCGACTGTCCGCCGAGTGAAACGCTTACAGCGCCAGCTTACGGATTAGTTGCCGCTCAGTTGAAAGCTATGGGACTCTGAAAGATGGAAACAGGGGAGTTGGCTGATAAAGATGGACAGTAACGATCGCTCTCGTCTCACCTCCTGTAGAGACCTCCTTCAACTTCCCAGGATTGTTCTTTCGCTTCTTCTGCACGACTGCAGCGAGTTCAGTTTACGGAGCAAGCAACGTTGTTCTTCCTAGCGAGTAGTTTTTTGACTGCCTTCCTTCCCTCAAAACCACTTCTATTGACAAATCCGGATCTAGGTCTCAAACTCAAACTACTGCTGAAAATAGCTTGAGCACTGACTTTTTATCCATTTTCCGAAAAAGGCGCCCGCTGAAAGCGCCGCAAGCCGCTCGCTCTCTCTCCCAAGCGTGATTTCTTCCGTGTGTCACACTGCGAAACGAATCACTTTTTGGTCTTTCTCATTCGGAAGGCTCAGTCCCAATCGGTTTACTCGCAGCTAGGGAGGAAATCATCGTTCAGTCAGTGGGCCAGCAGATCGAATCTCGAATCATCTTATTCCCCAAAGGCAAAAGACTCAGGGATAATGCGGTATCCTACCTGCCTTTCTTAAGAGCTTTCTAAACTGGTCAAAGAAAAAATCTGCTTGTCAGACAACGTCTAGAGGTCTCAGACAAGGCAGGAGCGGCTTTCGCACCTTCCCCACTCCTTGTCTCTTCCTTCTCCTTGGCTTAACCGGCAGCTGCTGGGTCTCCCCATCTCTCCTAAACTTCCCCCGGTCTTCGACCCGAGCTGTATGAGGCAGAAACTCGTCCCACGTACGGTTTGGAGGCCGAGCCCCGTCTATAGCGAAGAACACCTGACCGAACGAGGGCTGTCCAGTCCCTGGCCGGCTCCCGGTGGGAACGCGAAAGAGTCTATCGCTCATGCATTTCCTTGTTACTGCTCTTGCAACGGATCTTGGTACCTGCCTTAACCGCTGGACAGAAGAATCTCGCTTTGCCAGGTTGACCTGCCGAATTCGATCCTATAGTCGTCTTCTTTGTTCGATAAATGCGCAGTGGAAAGGGATGCTAGTCGGCTCGGCGAACGGGGCGTTAGCGCAACTGTGGTCTACGATCAGCTCGACCGCAGGCTGGTTGTAAATCAGGCTGATTGTAAATCAGTTGCTGCAGTCAAACAGTGGCCCAACTCTCAGTTTGCTGGCTTAACAGCAGCGAGCTCCGCTTTCAGAAGCGAGCCAGAGTAGCGCGTTAGAAGGTGCAAAATCAATAGGTGCCGGAGCTGCTACTAAAAAAAATGCAGGCCGGGTTAAGCTGCTGGCCCGAATGGATCCTCTGAAGTATTTGTTCGAAGAAGCCGGCTGTTTCTAGGATTCATGATGGCAGTAAATACTGTTCGTTCCCGGGCCTTGTACACACCGCTTTTTTTTTGCTCGCAATAAAAGCTAGGGTCCTGATCGAGCGCGCCACGGAATGGATCGAGGAACTAAGGACGTTTCCAATACCGACAGTGCTTCCTGCCCACGAGGAAAGAAAGAAGAGCGACAAGGTTCAGATTTGACTGTTTGCAGCATGGGAGCTGATTACCCAAAAAATCTCAGTTGTTGATTCCGTTGCTTGTACTTTTCTTTTATTCATCGAGATTGGGTTGGTGTTTCGTCGGGCCGTCGGAGCGGGACTTCTTTGGGAAAAAGAACTTGAATAACTTCGTTTTTCTGGAGGAGCGGATGAAAGGGTGTATCTTTATTCCTACCGGGAGCGGATGAAAGGGTGTATCCACGGATTAACAGCTGAACGTGGGGATCACGGCAAAGAAATGCCCTTCCCTGCCATCTCTGCCGGCCGAGTGCAGCGAAGGTTCATTCATCAGTAGTAGTAGTAGCTAATTTAAAGGCTGAAAGGGATCTGTTCGAACCAGAACTGAGACTGGAGAGGGGGGCGAATCCCGCATAGACCAATAGATCGAGATCCATAGTCCATTTCGGATCCAGATCGAGCTTATTACTCGACTGCTAGGTTTTTATCCCTATAGACTTCTGGCATCACCGGAAGGATCGGAACCACATTCGTGGGGCTTCGAAGAGCCAGAACTCTTAAAAGAGGAAGGATGCAGCGCGTGACATCAAGCAACTTGACCCATTCAGTTTGATTTGCACTCCTCCGGAGCCTCCAAGTCCATACACTATTTATGCGGAGGGTGTTGACCACCAAGGGACGGAGAGGAGTTCGAGAAGGAGGAAAACAAACTCTTCTTTCTGGGCAGCGAGTGAAGGTAGAGGAAGAGGAAAGCTATGTTGACGACTTTTAGCTACAAGCCCTTATAGCATAATTAAGCCAACCAACAAGCCGATTGCGCAAACTAGATCTGGAGTTCTGCCCTATAGCCGATTGTGCTACTTTCAATCCTTAGTTTCAACTCTTCAGTGAGTCTTGCTATCTCCCAGTCGTAACTGTACCTTGTGGACTCTAACAAGCTCTCTTCGCTTCTCCCCTGGCTTTAACAAGCCAGCGAGGAGTCGGCACATGACCAAAGTACCTTCCCGTGTTCGAGGTCCAGAGGGGGCGCCGGGGCCTGTTAGTATTGGTATCCCTTCTTTTTTACGAGCAATAATAGATTGCACCGAGGGCGCGCCCCTTCTCGGTCAGATGTGACTACTCCTGAGATATGGTGGAAACATTTTGTTATGGTGGAGAGTGGGGAGTGAAAACACCAATGCATCAGAGAACGACCGCATGAATCGGAATCAACTTAACTTATTAAGACAGACGACCGAGAAAGAAAGGCTCCGTGTTCTCCAAGTGGTTGATCTTAGCGTGCTAGCCGCTGTCGCGACTATAAACATACGGTACGCTCTCTCGCGACTATAAAGGGTGGGGCGGTAAGCTCTCTCTATAGGGGCGAATACACTTTAAAGGTTTTCCTCTTTCCCTTTCAACTTTAGCATGAAAATGTTGAAAAATCTCAAAGACATCGTCTTTGGGCATATGCCCACACTTTTTGATGCAGGAGCATCGGTTGTTAGGGATATTTTAGTTTGAATAGGCCGCCAGCGTTTGTCTTTCTATCGATAGACGGGATTCGTGGATCTGGACCCATGAGGGTGCGGCCCTAAGTAGCTATGGTGTGTTGATGTACTTGGAACAGAGACCGGTTACCTGAGTATGGCGGTTCGGTATCCGTTCAATGCGGAGCCTGACTTGAACGGCTTTCCTTTTCTACGAAATCGTCACTTTTCCAAGATAGAACAGAAGCTTTCTTTTGAGAGAAACCATGAACCAGAATAGAAGAGCTCCCACCCATGAGTAAATATTTCGTAGTAGCCTCATTAGACCGTACACAAATGGGCCTCCAAGTTCCGATAATCTTTCAAAACTCCTCCTTTTAGCTTGAGTACAGTATAGCACGGTATAAAGCCGTATAGCGCACTGACTAACTACACTACTTGAGTATAGCACGTAGACTGACTACACTAGTAGTTACCCATTATTCAGTTTGATTGGTGGTCCTACTGCCAGCCCGTTGGAACACCAGTCATTTTTTGCTTTTCGAGAGACTCTCTCTTTCCTTATTCTTATTCTGAAAAAAAGTTAGAATCATAAGAAGAGCCCCAACTTGAAAGATCGTCATCTTTCTGTGAAAGCAATGGGGCTCTCTCAGATACCATATCGTCGGTTTGAAATCTAGTTCCATCTCCAGTAGTGGAATGGAACTTGTTACACATCTTATAGGCAAATAGGATGAGTACACTCATTACACCTACATGCAAGTAAAATACGTATGAGTTAATTTACTCTTCACAATCAGACAGATATACAAGAGAGACAAAGGCCTCTAGATTGGTCACAGTTTGGGAGTTGTGGGGATTGGAAACTTGTGCCTTGACCACATATAAACAAGAAAGAGAAAAAAAAAATAGAGAAAATTAAGAATGAACAAATTAGTGCAAACCTAGGAGTTGCACCAATTCATGATAAGTTGAGAGAAACTTGTTTGAGATGGCATAGACATGTACTACAAAAGCATTTGAATGCTTCACTATGGAGAAGTGATTTATCAAATTGAAGGAGCTAAACGAGCTAGGGTAAGCATAAAATGACCCTAGGAGAAGTGGTGAAGAAAGACATGTATAGGAATGAACAAATTAGTGCAAACCTAGGAGTTGCACCAATTCATGATAAGTTGAGAGAAACTTGTTTGAGATGGCATAGACATGTACTACAGAAGCATTTGAATGCTTCACTATGGAGAAGTGATTTATCAAATTGAAGGAGCTAAACGAGCTAGGGTAAGCATAAAATGACCCTAGGAGAAGTGGTGAAGAAAGACATGTATAGCTTTGGACTGGCAAAAAGTAATGGCTTTGCATAGAGCTGGTTGGAGAAAAAGGAACCATGCAGACCCCATTTAGTTGGGTTAAGGCTGAGTTCTTGTTGTTGTTGTTATAAAAAAAATAAAAAATAAATAACCAGATAAAATACCAGAGCCAACAAAATATGTGATCCATCTTGGTCCATATGACAGCTTGATATACCAGTTCTCATCAATACCCTAAAGCAACCAAAAGAAACGCAAACATATCAATGAAAATATCTATGACAAGCATAAGAATAGAAGTGATCCCAAGAGTTCAGTCTTTATGTGCAACAAGATGTAAACTGTTGAATTTAAATCCACATAACCACCATCCGGAACTCTATATTCGATCCTGACAGAAATCTGTCTACTGCATACTGACCGTCTAGAGCTCATTCGCAACACCAATAAGTCCTCTGTATCATTTATGCTTGAGGAACATTTCAATCAGAAGGGTATAAGGTTTCCTATGCATCCAACACAAGCCTACATTGGGTGGGAAACCACCATATGATGGGTCATATCGATGAGATCTCCCCGATGGAATCAACCTGACTTAATGCTCCTAGCCATATGATCCGCATCTGCCTATGGAGATAGAGAGAAATACATTGAGAACTCTCCCAGAAGAAATCAATAAATTGGATGGCTGGATACATAAGATAATCTCATCACTTCTAACTAGATGATCTCACCCACTTTATTTTGTCTGCTCCTTGGGCTGTCCATCCAAAAGATGGCCCAGTCATTCACAGATCATGGCATTACGAGAGGTAGGGCAACTGATCCATGTAGGGCTTGAGAACAGGCAGGCATACGTAGGCTTTATCATGAATCTCAATCATAATCATCAAGACACATCCCTACTCCCAACCTTCATTATACACAATCCCAACCTGCCAACCAAACCAATAATCCAAGGAAACATCCCCTAATCAAATCAGGCTTGCTTGTGGAAGAGTAGCCTGATTGACCACCTGACCCAACCTTCCTCTCTCCCAACCTGGAGTGTCTAAACTTAGCATAGCCAGCTGGATACCTCTATACAGCCCCACTCAGTGTAATTCATCATACTAACCAATTTCACCAACCAATGAAAAACCGAACAGCAGAAAAATGGACTCTATTCTAATTTTCTGTCTGTTTAAGCGATGCGAGAATATGCTTAAAACCAATTGGGACCTGCAGACAAGACCTGAGGCTTGATATTTCTAAACACTAGTAGCCTCAATCCCACTTAACAGAACAAAATGAATAAATATCTATGGCCCAAAATTGTGTTAAAACAAAATAAAAATGGCAAAAACAAAAATGACAGTGTTACCTGTCCTGGATCAGGAGAAGTTAGAACAGCAATATTTGTCCCCAAAAGGTAAAGCTTCAAACTACAGAACAGAGCACTTGTAATATGCATCTGTTGTATTGTAAAGAAGAGCCTGTATACTGAGGTTCAATTGCACCTGTTTAGTGTAGAGTTCAGCATCAGTAAATAGTGTTAAACAGCAGGAACAGAGAATAATAGTAAGGCACCTAGAAACAATTTGAAAATGACACATATGGCATGTGAAATGTAGGCTTCGAAGTAAGACAATAAGTTGGATGGACATCATAAAAGTCATGATTCAGGCCAGATGAGTCGTTCCACAAATCCAATCTATTAAACCCAAAACTTGTTGGGTTTTTTAGTCCTAAATCTTAATTTGGGAATCTTTAACTAATGTAGGACGTCAATTCCTACAATCCACTATTAGGGGCAACAATGTTTCAGTTCTCAACAATTTAAGGTTTTGGAATAACTAGAAATAGGGAAACATAGAAAAACACATGAAAGAAGTCAGTGTCTGAGATAGGGTTGAACACAAATAATTCAGGAAATAGGAGCTAAGCATGTCAGAGTCGATGAGGTCAGAATTTAGATGTCATACCTTTGAGTTCTTTTAGTGTGAGGATATTACGCCTAGTGAGTCCACCTGAATCAGCAAACCATGGGACAATTATTCCACTTCTTTTATGGGTCAGTGGAAAATTACAACTTTAGGATGGCAATAAGTGGTTAAATGGGTCATGCCCTGTCCCACATGGTGAGGCTTAATTGGATTTTGGGTTGGTTAATGTTCTCTTCCTCAAACATGTAGCAACTCAGGTGCAACTTTGTGCTATGTCAATACATGAATTGATTAAGGAATTGAGCATCTATAGCTCTACACCTTTGTTCAATCTCTTCTTCAAATTATCTCCTGCCTGCTCCCGCCTGTTCAAAGTTTTGGCAGGGTTCAGGCTGAGGTTAGGGTTAACTAAAGCCAGGCTGAACCTGATCCACTGCCATGACTACATGGACTCAAGGTGTCAAGATACAACTTTTAGCAGCTGAACTTGATGCAGTATTTTTCAGTCACAAGAACCAGCTGGCAGTAACTTGTTCCAGTCCTACCAATGGGTCAGGCCAGCTCATTTCAGCCAGTCTACAACTGTTCAAGTGAACAGTTCCTGTGGGACCCCATAGGGACCTCTCCTATTGGCTGCTGCAAGTTGTCCTAGAAGCTTCTAATTGATGGAGTGTGTCAGAAGCAAATGCAGTAGATTCCATCCTCTAGCAAATTCTTTTTTTTTTTAACCTTTTCATATTCCGAGGCAGCATTAAGTGTCTTCCATCATCAGTTTTCAATGTCTTGAGAACAGTTCTCTATGTTTAGAATTTGTTATCTATGTATTGGGAATTCCAAAGGGATTTTTTTTTGGGGGGGGGTAAGTAAAGGGGTTTGGAATTCTAAGAGTCTCTTTAATGTTTTTTCTAAATTCAAGATTCTCACCTCTATATAATGCAAGCATGGCTACTTTCAAAGGCACCTATTAAATTTTACAGCATACTCTCTCTAAATATTCTATCTGAATATTGTTTTGCTTGTGTGACTCAAGTGGGCTTAGGTGAGACTCCAACAGTGGGCACAGGCGGGGCTCTAGCTTGCCGAGGTTATCGACTAGTGGGACTCTAGCACCTATCTCTATTCTCTACCAGCCCTCGATCTTGGCTTGCAGCCAAAGGGCAGCACTAGAACTTCTATTAAAAACCTTTGCATAAGGCAACGACATAGATTGCCCATTAACCTCGCAAATTCCCAGATCTTTGTGTTCCCAAGGAAGCTTTTTTCTCTCTCTCTTTTTTATTTTTTTTTTATTTTATCGGTCCTATTCTATATACTACTAGGGGTTGGGAACAAGTGCGACAGAGGAGGCTCAAACTCAAGACCTACCTCCCAACCCATGCTTCACCAAGCAAGGGCCAACCATCCGACCAAGCAGGTGTTTGCAGCTTTTTTTTCTTGGTGAGTGAGGTTTGCCAATTCTCTAGTTGATGAGTTGACCACTGGCAGGTTAGGGGTACACACTTTGTATTTGGGTTTATGTTGCCACTTATTAGTCCATATTAGGATTTTTTTTTCCAGCCCCTTGTTTTTGTTGTTGGTGTATCCTATGCCTTGTAATCTATTTTTCCCTTTTCAAAAAAAAAAAAAAAAAAAAAATCCTTTGTTACCTATTATTAAAAAAAATAAAATAAAAGAAGAAACTCTTCCCATATTCCAAACAAAGAAGGCATCAGACAAACTTTGACAATATCAACAACTGTATGATCAAAAAGCACTTCAAATGATCCTTTAATAATATTCTACTTTTTTTATATTTTATTTTGTAATCTGTCGTTGTAGATCAGCTTGTGCAGGAGCTATGGTGCGCCAGAGGGCTTTGAGTGACTTCATTCTTTGCTCTTTGACAACCATTTGATGGTCCCTCGATACATATTCTACATGCTAGTTATAGGTGTTGTCAAGTTTTAAATTAAAACGTACCACATGATAGAAGTATGACATTACCCTTCGAACATACTACAACTAAACCATGCTATCTGCAAAAAAAAAATCTTTTTTCTTTTTTTTTGGGGGGGGTGTGAATCTTATGCTATCTGGGATTAATTATTGATAGGACTACAAATTTAAGTAATGGCCACAATACATACATATCTAGATTTCTGAAGCTTACCGTGGCTGATGTTATATGCTCGGTTGTTTTATTTTGATATATACATGACTCTTAGTTGATTGAAGTAAGAAGCAGAATGCTTGTCAAAAGCACATAAAATGATCCACCAAACAAAAAGCTGCAGAGCAGAGTAAATATTTCACAATTACCTCCACCTCCTCAGAATTCAAGTTCCCAACTGCAACATAGTAATTAGAAGACTTGAAAATTTTCTGTTGGAAGGGTGACTCAATCAATTGGGTAGAAATATGTAGAATTGTCCCTCCTAAAAAGATTATTCCGGAATAAATGGGCAATAGTTAGGAGAGAGGTGCGTCCTTTTCTTTGCTGAAGTTCTGATAGGACAGAACGATGCTGTTCCAGCCTTTGCTGCCGTCCTTCGTGACGGCAGGAAGTCGATCATAATGGAATATTCACCCTCATTCCGCACAGGTGGTCGATTTTCATATCATGGAACACCCTGTATGAACGAGGCAGTTTTTCAGAGCAGAGAAGCTTAAACTTAAAGGATCTAATAAAGCAGGGAGAACTAAGCTAAGAAATAAAGCATTGAAAGACGTTCACCGAGTCCTTCTATCAAGGGAGCGGGAGCTCTCTTAGGGGTTTGGTCGCCGCCATCAAGAAGAAAAAAGCGCCATCGATCCTGCAGAATTCGTTCATTCTCCGAATGCCTTCTGCCGTTTAGCATCCTTGCGATCTTGTCCTAATCGCGCTCACTTTCTTTCAAGACAAAGAGGATAGCGCGCTTCTTACACTACCATCCATTCCAGTGTGGTTGGATTCTGTTCAACAGCCCAAGGACTTAGAGCACATCTTTTGTTGTTTCCACTGCTTGAGGTGATTGTTACGACCACGAAGAAACGACCCTAGTAGTAAGCAGAAAATGAAAAGTAGCCCCAAGCTTATTCATAAGCTCAAGATAGCTTGTGTCGTTGACAAAGTCAACCGAGCCTAACCAAAGCGTCACAACATAATCCAAAGGTTGCCTTTGTCAACGCTACTAAGGACCGGTTGCCTCACCAACTAGCTAATCAGACGCGAGCCCTGACGAAATTGTAACCCGTGAGCATCTCCATATGCTGGTTGACAAATTGCAGAATCCCGAGCCCTGCCCCAGCTCGAAAAGCCCTTTACTAGGAGCGGGCGGGGGGCTCACACAAGTAAGTGAAGGACCCCCGTAGGGCCTTTCTGATAGAACCTGCCCCCTTACTTAAAAAGAAGGTTTTCGAGCGCCTGCTCTCATAACAAGGATCGGAGGCTTTCCTCCGGAAAGTCTTTAATTGTTTGGCAGATGAGAAGCAGGCACGCAGAAGCTTGCTCGTTGATCTACCTTTCCTTGTCTAGACCTGCTACGACCTCTCCTACCAGGCCAGCTAGTTTCAACAATTCTCGTTCTTTACATTTCTTCCTAGCTGCTTGGCCTGTAGTAGGTATCTGGTTCACTGCTTTAGGTATTAGCACCATGGCTTTCAACCTAAATGGATTTAATTTCAACCAATCTGTAGTAGACAGTCAAGGTCGTGTAATTAACACTTGGGCTGATATTATCAACTGTGCTAACCTTGGTATGGAAGTTATGCATGAACGTAATGCTCACAACTTCCCTCTGGATCTAGCTTCTCTTGAAGCTCCATCTATAAATGGATAAGACTTAGGTTTTAGTGTATACGAGTTATTGAAGGAGCAATACTGCATTTCTTCTTTTATCAAGAGGTTGGTATTGCTCCTTCATTTAGTTTATAGTTTTTGCTAATAAATGATTAGCCACAAAAGGATTTTTTTTTAGTGAACGTGTCACAACGAATTTCTCCTATTTATTAGTCTTTCTTTTTCTTAAAGTCATTATACAAATTCTTTTTGTATACAAGGTTAGTTTTTTTCTCCCATTATTTAAATGCCCCGTTAGAACAGGTATAGAGGGGACCCGGTGAGGGAGTGGGAAGAAAAGGGAGGGAATGGTATAGCACTATAGGGAAGATGGAAACATTGAGGCTATTTTTAGTTGCATAAATAGGAATTAGGAAGCATATGGGAATGCCATAACAGAGATCAACTAGAGCTTATGCCAAGGATGACTTTCCCAACAATTTCATTCGATCCCCAATTCTTGTTCACCCCGGATGATCGTGTTGGGTGAATTGTGACCTCGTACGATCGTATCGGGTGAGCAACAGCCGCTTCGTCACAGTACTTACTTATGGGCTAACAGGTCCTGACTCTCGGGTGATAGGCCCGAACGTAACGTGGTCATACAACATTCCTGCACTTCACTGACCAGTTCTGGAAACTTCGAAACTCAAACCCTGCTACAATGTTCGAAATTCTCAACTTAACACGCCCCCGGATACCTGAGCAAGGAAACGTACCCTGCCACATTGATCACCTGGGTGCACTGCGTTTTCAAAAGCTTCCTGTCGAACCGACTCCTATTTCAATCCGTGCTGGACCGATCGATATACCAATAATTAAGTCTCCCAACACCGGATCAGGAGTTCCAGATAGCCCCTACCCTATGGTGATTCGTCTATCATCCATGGTCAGCTCTTGCTTCCACTCTCGTCGATGGGAAGCTCTTGTCTGGCTGAAAGCTCAGACGGAGAGAATAAACGGACTCCTCAAGGGCTACTTAAGGCACTTTAGTGCAAACCAGAAGGACTGGAGCTGTTGGATGTTGTTCAGTGCTGCTATATTTTAACAACTGCGTCGAACTTCAGCCCCTTCGAGTTGGCCACGGGGCAACAGCCTCTGACGCCCCACACTCAGGAGAGTCACTTCCTCCCTCTCCTTTCAGGAGAGTCACTTCCTCCCTCTCCTTTCAGGAGAGCGCGCTACAACTAACATAACAGCCAGCTGAAAAATGTTAGCTAGTTAGGCTAGCGCGCTACTCTAGCTCGCTTCTGAAAGCGGAGCTCGAATGAGGGAAGGGCTCCGGCGTATAGAGGGGGCCTCACTGTGCCACACTGGACCATGTTTATGAAACATGTGAAGGGAAAGCCCTTTTAGTTATTAAGTTTGTCTCTGTAAATAATTAAATCTACGGAGCCCGTAAGGGGGTTCAGACAAACCCCTCATAGCCGGGCGGGGATCCAGTCCCAATGGACGGCCCAACTGAGTCCAACCCGATGATTGGGCCCTGCAGCAGTGGTAGAACCTGGTGAACCGGGCGTGCGTTGGGAACTACACTTCCAGCAATAAAACAGAGGACGTATGACCGTGGATTATTAGGGGCTTCCCAACCAGAAGCACGAGAGAGCTTCTTCCTTATCACATAAGGTCCTTCATGCGCAACAGATGTAAATCAACCTGATTTACAACCAGCCTGCGGTCGAGCTGATCGTAGAGCACTCTCTCCCGGTGGTCGAGTACCAAATCCCATCAATCGAATCACTTTTTCGAGAAATACGAGACATCTAAGTCGTACAAGTAAAGAGATCTCGCCAATGGGTCCTATCCGCGAGAATGCTGCTCAAGTGGTCTAGGTGTTGGACGTCAACCCATGCATGCAACGTAGCGAACCGCCTGGAGGGGGGCTCGGGGCCATACCTAGTGTAGAGAGGGGGGGGGGTCAACTCTCTTCGAATCCTACTTGGGGAAATTTGATTCATTCTGAATTAAAGAATTCAGAATGAAAGGGTTCGCTTTGAGAAATGAGTTTCAAATGTCTTTGTGCGTACTTTGTTCATAGGCGATCTAGTTGGTGCTTAGTGTCAAGCTGAAAAACGTGACAGAAACTGGTGAGAGATGGACGCAACTGTTCCGTCACATGGGGGATACCGGTTGAAGGAACGGTTTGGCCTTCTCGGAATTGGAACCCAACGGAGCGGTCGAAGTCGGAACTATAGCTATATGTCTAGTGCTCAGTACCAGTCTCGCAACAGTACTGGCGCAAAAGGATCGGTCCTTCACTTGCTGATCTTTGAAGAAAACATCCGGTCTAACTATAAAGCTTCTTGTCACAAAAGCTCCATCCATGGATCTTTTACTCATTCAATTGGAAGTCTTGATCCAACTCAAAAAAAAAAAAATTATGCTTCGTGATTTCATAATCCGGACCTTTGATTTCCTTGGACCACGCAAGAATTCGTCGTCCGATTGAATCTTCTTGTTCCTGGATGCTGGACATGCACGGGCCCATCCAACAAAGTCCTACAAATGAAGACTCGGGCCTGAAACGCTTACAGCGCCTCTCGGCATCTTCCAGCATCTCAAGTGATTAGGCGGGGACAGGATTCGAATCTGCAGTCTTCAGGTCATGGGCCTAATGAGTCGACCAATTCCTCTAGCCCGCTTCTTCCCCTTCACTGAACATCGGGATCATTGGTTGAGAGTTCAGGGTGAAAACATGTTTACTGCCAACAGAGAATGAGATGGCTCTTTCCCGGGGGTTGGGACTCCACTTCTACTTCTTCGCCAGATATATTGCGATCCGCGGGTTGGGGATAGAAATATCAAGCGGGTTTTTTAGTTGGGATACTGCAACCTGCCCAAGTTCAGCATCTCCCAATGGTTTTGGCAATGGGAGCATTCTCACCTCGTTAAAGTCTGAGCAGGCTTGTAGTCACTCTCTCGCCCATGTCAAACTTACCTCGCCTTACAGCTAAGATAAAGAGAAATTTTTGATCAAGCAAGAAAAAGGGACAGGCCCTACAAAGGGCACAGCCCAAGGAGTTCATTCATGATAGATATCCTTTCCTTTCAAATAAGAAGGGCTCCGGTTTTGAAAGCCAGACATCAGCGGTTTTTGAAATGACAGGGCTAAAAAGACGATTAAATGCGAACGAAAGCATGGAAAAAGGGACAGGCCCTACAAAGGGCACAGCCCAAGGAGTCCGTTCATGATAGATATCCTTTCCTTTCAAGTAAGAAGGGCTCCGGTTTTGAAAGCCAGACATCAGCGGTTTTTGAAATGACGGGGCTAAAAAGACGATTAAATGCGAACGAAAGCATGCGTTATGCAAGGAGATACTTCGCTTCGTCTAGAAAGATGGCCAGATGAACCTTTCTTCAGCTTTGGGCCCGAAGCACCTGACCACGAATCGATTGATCGAAGTCCATCCCCTCCACTTGTTCTCATACGCAGGAATACCCCCGTTAGCCGGTTTTCGTAGCAAATTCTATTTGTTCTTCGCCGCTTTGGGTTGTGGGGCTTACTTCCTAGCCCCAGTAGGAGTAGTGACTAGCGTTATAGGTCGATTGCCTCTACCCAAGGTGGATTTTTGAAAGGCCATCAGATTCACGACGGTATTCTTCTTGCCCATGAGAGGTCCTCGATGCTCAGCTTAAAAGTGGTTCTCCAGGAGTCATTCTCAAGCGTCACATGCGTCAGGGGCTCTTTTACCTTGGAAAATCATACAGTTACCTCATGGGGAGTTAGCCGCACCTACAAATGATATAAATACTACAGTTGCTTTAGCTTTACTCACAGTGCGTAAGCCCCTTTAGAGATAGGGTCGTTAGAGAAGAGCTCGTTCTTCAATTTTGAGATCTTTAGATTCGTAAGATCATGATAGAGTCTCCGCGCGCTAGCGCGCTACAACAGCGCCTCTTTCCAGCACTTCTTACGATGATTCTCTTGCTTGCTTGGCTATTTTTTGTTCCTAACCGCTGACCGTAGAAGGTTATCCTATGCGAGGGTTTGTTTCGAAGTCACAGCTGATTCCAATCCCTTATTAGGTTAGGCAACAACTTGAGCAGATTATTGGATGCATTTTCCATTGTCTGCAACGTATCTAGCATCACTTTATTCACTAGCAAATCAGGGACGAAGAGATAAAGAAGCCATTGCAATTGCTGGAAATACTAAGCCCACTAAAGGAACAAAAACGGAGGGTAAGTTGAAAGTTATCATAGAATGAATCTGGCAGAAAGTTTTGATTTCCCACGGCGTTATTTATGGCGAACTCCGACCTCTTTCGGTTATGTGATGTGCCAGCTAGCGGATTCTGATCCGACGGAATCGCAGGTTTCGACTTTGATTGAGCAGGGAGTAATGCTATGAAAAGGTCTAGGTGAAGTCTAGTAACCTCCCTCTCAAAAAGAAAAGTGCCTTGCCTGATCTCTTTCTCCTCCTGGATACCTAGATAACCTAAATAAAGCTTGTCTCGCCGACCAAGCCATTGTTTGCTGACTGCCGCTTCTGGCTCCCCGGACCACCTCCGATAGGGGAAATGAATCCAGTTGCTTATTCAAGGAACCCTCGCTTCCCAGCCCCTAGTTCGAAGTAAGCCTATAGGTTGTTATCTCGAAGTTAGTAGTTTGGCGGGGAAATAAAATACAAATGTAGTGTCCGGAACGGACGGTGATTTTCCCTAATAGATAGACGCCCTCGACCGACGGAAGGTCAAATTATTCAGGGGAAACCAACCAGTCCACGGTCGAACACATCGGACGGAAACGAAGGCTGTAAAGGTGACGTAGTCCTAGTCTTTCCCGGCTTTGGAATTAGAGTAACCTTGTTTGTTTTACGAGCTTATCGACGAATAAAATGAGCTCTCAGCGCTCTTTAACACCATGGATAGGATTTAGGTACCTTTCTTCGAGTGGATTAGAAGCAGTTATCTAAGAAAATGAAAACAAAAAGAAAGGACGGGAGGTTTTTTCTCTTATCGTCGAATTCTTTTCTTTTTTCATTTTCATAAAAGAAGAAAAAATCCAAATTTTTTTCATCTGCCCCGACACGACGATACATCGTTAATTGGCAACGTAGACGGTGGGAATATTCGATCCCAGGCTCTTCAAGAAGTGCCGCATTCCCCGCGGGTCCACCAGTACTTCCAACCGATATCTCCGCAGGAGGGACTTTTCCTTTGTGGGATAGGGCAACAATTCCAGATGTCTTTTTTTGTTTTGGCGATAATCACTTCTGGGAGGGTGAATGCCAGGTTCCACCACAAGAAAGAAGGACTTTTGGAAGTGGACTGGGGGGGTCGTCATATGTTTTAGGTGGGGTTTTCTTAGCTTTTCACCTTTCGCTTTCGCTTGAGTCAAAATCATCCGCACCCCCCTTACTCAACATAGGGCATCTGAGCAGACGCACTAGGTGGGAGGGAGATCCGATCTCCATGCAAATAACCTATTCACTAACGAAAGTGGGCTTCCAGTGATTGCTGCAGAAATCCTTTTCTTAGAGGAATTTGAGCGTTGATGTAGCTAACAGCCACCTTCATAATCGATTCATTAGGGTGCTCACCTTCTACCCGGAAATATCCACCGTTTTCTTTGTCTGTTAAGCCTCAGCGATAGAATGAGTAGTACAAGTTTATTTTAAAATAAAAAGTTGTCGAGAAATACGGTGTTGAGAAACACCAAAGAATTGAAACTACTACCGGGAAAGGAGCGGGCGGGGCCTCTTTCAGTTCACAAAGAAGAGGTTCTCCGTGGATGCAGAACCCCCGCGTCAAACGAGACAATTTCTAGCTGAAAACGATAACGATAGCTAGCTCTATAAAGGAGAGTTAGACTGTCACTAGACTCACTATGGTAGTCCGTCCGGCTGCTCTTGCTGAAATCAGCTCAACCACCGGGAGAGAGTGGTCGTAGAGCAGCTCGGCAAGGGAAGCAAGGGAATCGATCTTCGCTTAGACTGATAGGCTAGGTCGGGTCCCAAACCGAAACTCAACAGAAGCCGAAGAGGAGTAGAGCGCCAGGCAGCTCTCTATGGGAGCCACCCCATCTACGCCATCTGAACGAAAGCAGCATGCCTTCTGGGCATTCCATTCCGCGCAAGGCCCCCATGGGGCGCGCTGAGGCTGAGATGCCTCGCCCGCTGAAGTCAGAAAGTCCCCAATTGAACTATAAAGAATAAGGTTTTGTATTTCCTTGTCCCGGAATATAGGATCTCCTTTTGAAAGGAAGGGTTCTTTCCCGAGAACCTGTGATGAAACTTCTAAACTAAGGAGGGAGGAAGAAATACCCGTCGAGGTGAAGTAGGGACCTAAAAGATCGAATGGAAAGAGATTCTCAATTCTAGAGAAAAGCAAGGTGAAGCAGCACCCTCCATCCATAGTTTAGAGTGCGGGTTGAGGCCCTGAAAGGGTTGGGGCTCGACTGGATGGCATGGGTAGCTATCTTGCCTTGACTGACCGATACAAGGGACTATTCTACCTTGGTGCATTCCTGACCTCAGACCCTCCGGTTGATTTGCCAGGTCTATAGATGACTATACAACTCTTCATATGAGGAGCTTAGACCTGATTTGGTTCGTCCATGGTCTTTTTTCCACTTGACAATCCCCTTCCATATCATTATATAGGCATATATAGGATTCACGACTGACGCCCATGTCTAATTTTATGATGACATTGTAGCCCAGCACCTTTCTATCCAGATCCAGCATTAACTCATAGGCTAAAGAAATGTTTTTTGAAATATTCCAGCCCGTAATAGCGGCACGGCAGGATCATTCCGGCACAGCAACATTTGGTTTGCGGCTCTATTCAAAGACTAAGTGGCATATAGACTTTTGGACCGGGAAGCCCTGATCTACGACCACCCTCGCACGCCTGCACAAAATCCTTTACATTTGTCGTCATGGTAGGGTAATTGTGAAAAGGTTGGAAGATCTGGCCAAAGAAGGTGATAGCCCTGTAGATTCGTTCCCATGGTTCGATCCTTCCCAGTAAAACGCGGAACGCGGGTTTAGTCATCATTCTCATAGGAGTGGGCAGTTTCGGGTGTTGTGACGTTTTCTGTGGTGGTTCCCAATACGAACGAGTAGCTTCTAGCAAAATCGCTACATGAGGCAGACCACCTCTGCCTCTTGCCCCTGCCTCAGACGTCGAAACATTTGGTCCTGGGCAGGGTCATCGAGTAAAAGGAGGTTATTCAGTAGCCATCGCAGGTTTCATTATTTTTCTTCCATTCCGTCCTCTCATAACTCAAAGGATAGCGAATGATCGATTCACCATTGAGAGCATTAATGGATGGATACAACGCGCTTTGTCCTACCTTAAAATTGGTCTCAATTAATCCTATTTTTCGTTTTTACCCCTTCTTGAGGCGTGGTGCGGTAGGTCTGGGCAGAAATCGACTATCTTCTCTCTTTCCTTCCGTCCCTGGCCTAAGCGCTAAGTAGTGGAGCTCCGGCTACCCCGGAGCCTAGCTAATGTCGCTTCTTGAGGGTCTGATAATATTTAATATCATAGGCCTTACATAGAACAGTTGCTTCTTCTGATGCTGATGCTGAAAATCATTCATTCCTCTCGGCTATTCCTTCCCCAAACCCGTATCCTATTATTCAACATTTTGGCTTAGGCTTTCTCTGGGCTAAAGTTAGCTTGTCTCGCCCAGGAGGTGGGAACAGTTGAGAGCTGAAAAACTATAGCGCGCGCGTTAGCGCAACGGTGCTCGTAGATCAGCTTGACGGAGCCCTCTCTCCTGGTGGTCTACGATCAGCTAACGAGATTATTCCCACCAAGGCAGAACAGGCATTTCTTTCACTTGCTTGTTTGCTTGACTCCCTGACTACCTGACTACCGTTTGCGTTGAGAGCGAGGACCGAGATAGGGAAGTGCATTAAGCCTACGCTAGGCAATTGGACGAGACTATTACTGGGACTATTCTATTCCACTATTGATTGACTGACCGATACAAGGGACTATTCTACCTTGGTGCATTCCTGACCTGACTTGGTATTCTCTTCAGTCGGAGATCGGGATGAGGTAGATGCCTCCCAGCCCGGGGGCGGATCGAATCGGAGTTTCCTTAGGTAGCCATTGAGTGAGGGGGTCGATTCGATCTGTTTACATATGAGATATGTGAGGTACGGTAAAAGGAAGGGATGATGTGTCTGTCTTTTCGAATAAGATGGAGAGCAGGGCCTGAAAGGGGTAAATACAAGATACAAGTGGAGCGCCGCTTGAAGGAAGTGATATCTGTGTTTTCAATTGAGATGTGGGTGAGAAAACAAGCCTACTATTTTATTTGCAAACTCTCGATTGGAATATCTAAATTTGGGCGAGGACATGTTCCGTTGCCGAAATAGCTCGATTGCTGAGTGAAAGTAAAAAATTATAGGACCGTGGAGACTTAGTCGAGCAGCAGCCGACTATTTCCTTAACAGAAGTGTACGCGGTCATCATGCGAGATAGTAGGACGTAGGATAATAAAAAAAAGGTTAGGGTGCAGTCAATTAAGTCAATCTGGGCGCCCGGTATTGGACTTTGGTTTTTGACCGAGTGAAAGTACCTGAACCAGTGGTGACATCGGCAGGAGAGGCTCCAGCACTGGTAGGTAAGGGCGGAGTCATTGTGATTCAACATTAGGCTGAAGGGACCGTGGCTTTGAAATGCCGAGCCGGGTGCTGATCCACAATCGATCCATAGGACTTGCTTCTAAGTGTGTGCCCAAGCCCGTCTTTGATTGCCACGATAATTCAATTCAATTACTCTAAGGGACGGGAGCGGAACCCAAGTCAATATTTGTGTTTTTCGTGGTATTGTCTATCATGATTTCCGTGATCGACAGAGTAAGCAAGCTACCTTAGGGAATGCGTTATTCAGGTCGCAGGCTGCTCTTCAGCCTGACGAGTCCGTCCTTCAACAATTTCATTGCCTGGCCGGCCAGCCCCAGCCTATGATAGTTTAGTTTAGCTGCTCTTCGGCTTTCGAGAACAGGTGACGGTTCATACATTTTTCACTCCTGGGTTGCTATCGGACTTCACCTAAGGCATGCTTTTTTTTTTGTCGTCCATAGGAAGAGAGGGGTCAGCGAGCAGGTGTGCGAGACTCCATCCAAATCTGCCACTCGTTGGGCGACGCCTTCTTTTCTATGAACTTTCATGCTGGAGCAAGAACTAGCATGAAAGTCGATCTATTACGACCAGCGCGGTTGTTCGTATTTCATTTTCTTCTTCCAACTTTCAATTCGATAGGGAAAGCCTAATAGAATACAAACGATGGTTGCTCGCAGCCAGGATCCCAGGATTTTAGTAGTAGGCGGCACCCCCTCTTAGGTTTGAGTAGGCGGAACCATTTTGTTTTGGTTCTTCTCCACATTCTTACCGGGTGATCCAGGAATTTGATGGCTCGCCCTCGAGCCCTGGGCAGGTCGGCCGGGTTTTTCCCACTTCCATCAGTAACATGCCTTCCCGTCCCAGCTTATCCACCACTACCTTCATCACCAGCACTTGCAGCAGAGACGGTAGCATCATAGGTAGCTTAGATAGTCGGTTCAGTAGCAGTCGCAGGAGAAGTTGAAGTCGGTTGATGCAGTAGCAGTATATCCAGCAGAAGTTGTGGATTCTATTGACCAAGATAAAGGAGCATATCTTGGGGACGCCCTAAAGCGCTCATGGTATCATTATGAATATACAAACGTGATCCTCCACCTGAAACATGTTGGATATTCGGGGGTATCAGTGGTAGAGACTACTTTGTACCATCCATTCCAGTGTCGTTGGATTCTGTTCAACAGTCCAAGGACTTGGAGCACATCTTTTGTTGTGTAGTAGGAATAATGGCACCAGAGATAACTATTGTTTCCGTAAAGTAGAGATCCAGAAACAGGTTCACGAATACCATCAATATCTATTGGAGAAGCGAATATCAATTAAGGCTAAACCCACAGAAATGCGGGGGCGTCTGCCTTTTAAACAAAAAAGAAACCAGTGCCTTTCGTATAGATCGAGCGGCATTCTTCACTTCCTCACTTCCGGCCTTCCTCCATCCACTCCTTACAGCTATCATTCCTCACCTTCCTTCCTCCACTCATTGTTGCATTTCTAATCAGACCTGCCCTCTCGGTTGGCGTTTGCCAGCCACTTGAGCAAGTAAGAGGGGGTCTCGTCTTTCTCGGTATGCTACTGAAGCAATTGCAGAATGCATGTAGTGGATGTAACTTCTCTTCTGAAGCGTGTTAGTTCGTAGCTGCCGAAGTGTAGGTATCGATAGCAATAGCTATTTTTCCAGTTTGTCGGTCCCCGATTATAAGTTCTTGTTGACCACGGCCTATAGGATGCTTAAGTCATTCAAAAGAACTAAGTACCGGCCTTGGCGAAACCAATTATCATCCATCCTCATAGCCGTGCTGGATTTGTAGTGGCAAACCGTAGCCCGAGGGCTTTTTAGGGATTTCGTGTAAAAATACAAGCGATTCGTAACCGCAACTACATATGCATCTGATCGTATATGTATTATAGATTTGATAAATACTGATAACTCTCGGATGGAGTATTAGAACGGAGGATCCTGCATACTGTTTGGCAATCGAAGAAGGAGATGCGGAAAGGTAAGCCGTGGTTTCATGATGGGTGCTCGTAGATCAGCTTCACGGAGCCCAAGTGCTTGCTGCTTGCTGCTCGTGGGGGTCTTTTGACCTCCACTCGTTACCACTAAACGACGAAGCCAGGAGCAGAAGGAGGGACACTGTGGTGGACAAGAGTGTACACCGATTTCACGATTCCTGTCAGTGTAATACTGAAGCTTCGGCTAGCTTGCCAGTTTAGAAGTGGAATCGGAGCTTTCTCGATCAACTATCTTCCTTTCATTCAGAAAGAAAGAACTCCACTTTCCCTACGCAATTATTTGATCCTTTCCAGCTGCTTATGCTTTTCCTATGGCCTTTGTCCTCGACCTCTTCTTTCTCACTTCGGAAAGATTTAGCAGTATTTTCTTATGATGACCTGGCCAAGAGAGTACGATACATCGGTGTAAAAGATTGAGTGGGATCTGTAAGGTTGGTTATAGTAAGGACTGGCCTGAAGTGCGCGGCTTACGAAAAGGTAAGCGGTTAGATTGACTTTGCCCCCATTTTTTGCTTTTTCTGAATCTGAATCTAATCCCATTTTGATTCTCCACGGGATCTCTGTTTCCCAGCCACTAAGGTTCCGTTCGGTCCTCTTCGGACATCCAGAAGAAATTGGACTCGGCTGAAAAACAGTAAGAATATTCTTATTTTCTTGAGTTCGAGAATTGGGATCTACGGATCCGGGAACTACGGGAGCCCTACGGGCTCCCTCCATTTTCGAACAAGAATTTCAAAGATCGGAACTATCAAAAGATCGGGAGCTTTTGATTAATCCAATAGAAGCTGTAAAAGGCTTTCTCGACAAGAACCAAGCACCGAGATCAGAAGTCAGAAAGAGGGATCAAAGGGGAAGTACTTTCGGACACATCCTTGAGAGGCTTTTGGTTGCACCAGGTGCTAACGCATGGGTGTTTTGTATCCATTGAGCAAAGATCGGGAGAAGCCTCTCTCGGTAAATAAGGCTCTTCTTTCTTCTTTTTTTAGAAATGGTAGGCTTACCCCTCCGTTTGCACCGTTTGCTGGAGGAGAAAGAGATCCCGATTCTGCTCCTGACCCGAACTTCAAAAGGAAAGTCAAAGGACGAAGTTGAGTCCCGGGCCATATGTATTGGTAGAGGGCGGGGGCTCCCTTCTATCGAGATCGATGGCCCAGTATGCCACCACTGGGATTAGCATTTCTATCCCCCCTACTCGTGTGTGTGGGGCCCAGGCTCCTACTCGCATTCGTTTGTGCGGGGAAGCGCTTGTTTGTGCTTGCCTGCCTCCCATCCATAATCGGTAGGACACCACCCGGTTGTTGAGCTTCGGACCCCTGAGGATGCGCGGGAAGCCAATGATAGGAGTGGTTAACTGGACTCTCTTCGAAGGGCGGACAATATTCACCCCGAGCCCCGTTGCGACCGCAATGCTGTTCTTGAAGGAATAAAAACCTTAGGGCAAAAAAAGGCACTCTTTTCGGCACATCATAGGCCTCACCATCAGATGCCGAATCCGCTGAATAGGAATCCCTTGATCCGAGAAGGAAGGCCTTTCCATGGGTGGTGGGGCATCCACGGAGAACCTCTTTTTTGTGAACTGAAAGAGGCCTTTTCTGAGTCGATCTGAAGAAACGGAATCATCAGCATAACCTCACAGCTTTCCTTTCCGCTGCTTCGTCAATGGAATTAGCGGCCGGCTGTAATCTCATCTCTGCTTCAGGAAAAAGTTTAACCTACCCGCCGAGAACAGAGATCCTTTTAACTGGAGTTCATAAAACCGGCTCCTATTTCAATCTGTGCTGTTTTGAGCTGACGCTTGATAAGGACAGGTAGCTCTAAAGGTTATGACCGCACTGCCTCAATCACCTCCTTGAAAGGGTCTCAATCTCCTCCGAACCTTTGTAATTGGCTTCGACCGTAGTCTGAATCTCTGGTTTAAGGAAAAGCATCACGACAACAGCCAAAGCCAATGCGCACTAATAACCGCCTAGTTCATCTTCACTTTCACGGTTTAGTGATGTGTGCCCTACCTCAAGCGCAACTTCGGAAACAATTTCATTGCCTCAGAATGGGATTTTGATTGCTCTTCAAAACGACCTGAGAAAGATGGGTCGTCCTTCTTCGGTAGGACCACGGTTAGCCTATTCTACAGCTGCGGGACAAGATGCGAAACTTGAGTGAGGAAGGGGCCCTTTAGGGCCTAGTTGTTCAGGCTGGATCCTCTTTGTGAACACCAACTCAAGCGAAGCGCGAGTTTAGCTAATATACGGTTTTTGCTCCTAAAGTTGCTCGTAGATCAGCCTTGCCTGATCTCTTTCTCCTCCTGGATACCTAGATAACCTAAATAAAGCTTCTTTCTTCTTAGTATTTGCATTAGGCTTAGCCCCTAGTAAGAAGGTGTTCCCGAAAGGGGACGAAACCTGTCTAAGATCGTTCGTCGTAGAATCGAATCCCAAATAGAGCTCCTTCGGCTCTAAACAACTACTCTACTTATTTGTTTGATCAGCTACTCGGCCAGCTACTTACCCGACTTAGGCTTTGGCTGAATTGTTTTGTCATTGATGAAGACCATGTACTTCTTCTGCCTCACCTCCGGTTTGCGAGCGATCACAAGTTCGGGATTTGTGTCCTCTTCGGCTTCTGCCTCTTGCTCGTACATCTTAGCATCGGCGCAGTGCGATTTAGAGGCTCTGAATGGCCTCTTTTCTGCGAAGAACTTATGCACCGGAGCTTCTTCCTTTCCTCCTCCTGCCTCTCTAGCTGGCTTGACCCTTGACTCCGCTACCGGAAAAGCGCTAACGCTCTTGTGTCCCTGAAAACAGAAAACCAGGAAGGTCTTTCTAACTGAGGAACTCGTCTAAGGGCTGACGCGCCTTTCGAGCCTCTACTGAATTCCGCTCGCCCCGGGGCGCGTTAGCACACCCGTTTATAGTTGGGGCGTTAGCGCAGTACATTCTTCTTTTTGATCAATCAAAACCCCTTCGGAACAGAGAACAACCAATAATAAAATAAATACAACGCCGCATTCTCCGAAGATTGAGGAGCAAGAAGAGATCTATTAAGAGAAAGATTTATCAAAATCCGATCCAATTTATCGTAATCGATTAGTTAACATGTTGGCCTTTCCGTTGCAGTATTTTCGGTACCACAACCACAACCCGCGTCAAAGCATGCTAACGCAGCAAGAAAACCAAAACTATGGCTCGCTCAAGTTGGAGAGGAGATACAGCACGTAGAGAACGACTTGCGCGACCGCCGGTTTATCTTAACAGCCTTTTGGCCTGATTGGTGATGAATTGAATTAGGTCAGGAAATGGGGTTAGCCCCTCTTGCTACTATTTAGGACGGACGGGAACTGCAGTTATGTTATCAAAGTTGCTTGGCTCTGAGTTCGAGTTTACTTGCTTATCCATAGGTACAAGAAAGAGAGGTACTCGTCCCTCGACGAGAAGTCTTCGGCCCGATCATCCAATTCGTTCCAATAGACAGGCATGGTTCAGTAGTCAAAGCAACTTCGTCACTTTCGTGTACCCATCGGACGGCAGACCGAACTGCCGAATCGGAAAAATTGGGTCGAGGCCTCCCCGACGCCTCCCCTAGCGGGATCGGCAACGCGAGGGCCCTGCAAAACATGCAAACACCAAGTTACGGGGCAACTCAATCTCATCAATAGTAAGAAGGGAGAGAGAGAAATCTCTTACCTCATGCCCTCCTGGAGAGAGTGGCTCGCAGGAAAGCTCTCGCCTGCGGTATTCACACCACTCCTCGTAAGAACATAGGCGAATGAGCTCATGACCCTCCCTCCCAGCCTCGGCGAGGAGCAAGTCGGTAACCGAGAGATCTTACGTCGAACAGGTTACCGACCCGCAAAGCTGTCAAGCAGTAAAGAGAGCAGGCGCACAACACAAGGGGATTTTAATCGCTCTCCCTGACAAGTCCCTTTTTAATCAGCTCGCTAACCTGAGAAGAAAGATTGATGACAAAGACCCAAGACTCGCGATTGACAAAGCCGGATTAGGTCTTTTTGTTTATCCGAGGCGCCGCCTCTGCCAAGCCGATACGATAGGCGGGCGAAGGGAGCGAGACCAAGCCGAGCCACTAGTGGAGTGGCGAAGGACAAAACATGCTGGTCTCGATCGCCTTTACCGGCACCTTTCTGATCCCTCCTCGTCTGGTGATACTAATTTCGTGTTTCAGGCTCTTCTCGGTGATCACCTGGCCCGCATGATCTGCACATCAGCTTAGGGGTCTTCGACTCGGTACAATCTCTTTCAAAGTGGCCCCATAGCAGACGTTGAGAGGCTTCACTTATCCACTTGACTTTCCACTCGCTCGCTAATGAAAGCCCTTACAGAAGGCCTTACGAATAGTCTTATTGTAGAGTCGAGGTCGCTTTAACTAATACAAAAGTCCACTTTGGATTGAGAACGTCCCCCTTTTAGGTAGTAAGGGGATTCATAGACTGAACTTGACAGGTTCCACTGCGGAAAGGTTCCGCTTGTTAAGGTGACTAAAATTATAGCCAGCCAGGCCTGCTTTCTCCTTATTAGTAAATGGTGCTTTGCTGCTTGCGTTGCGGGAGATGCCCGCCCGTAGGGCCCGGCCTGCTTCCCGCCCGAAAGAACCGCTCTTCCCCGTGCTACGGCTGCTGCTACAGCATCATATGTCATGATCCTCTTCTCTGAGCCGCACCTGGCATCTCAGTTGTTGTTGTTATCAACCGTGGTCAATCATTGAATACATTCACAACCAGAAAGGGAAGCAGAAAGAGACAAGTAAAGAAGGTCTGTCTAACCGGATAGTCGAACAAGACAGTAAGTAAGGCAGAACTAGTAAGACGGAAAAGAACGAAAGCGGGTGCGGCGTTTTTCGGAAATCCCGGAACAAACGGAACCAGAAGCCACTGTTCCTGGTGGGTAAGCACCATCCAGGTCTACATCTCCGAAATCTGGTTCTTTTTGGGTTATAGTTGATGGTAATTTGTAAATTCCATCTCTACTGCAGAACCGGACATGAGCGTGCTAACGCGCCGCGCCATTGCTTCTTTGGTCGTAGATCAGCTAGCGCGCCATTCCAAGTAGTATAAAACCAGAATTACTACAAGCACTTTTAGATAAAGGGGGGTTGCATGCAATGTCGCCTCCCTTTCGAGTAAGCTCCTGTTTTGCTCTTCCAGTTCGTAAAGGATTTAGGGTTTATGATATGATACGAGCGCAGGAGGCCCCACGCCCTCCAATTATATTTTCCATGTTCCGACAATCAGGCCGAATATGAGGCCATGATAATTGGCATGGAGATCTTGTTGGAACTTCGAGTATCAACGGTCGAGAAAACCTTCAACAGATTTACAGTCTGTCGCTTTTGACCACTCGGCCGCTCTCCCCTTCCCGGGCCGAGGCCCCCCTCAATGGGTTCTAAGAAGGCGGGCTTGCTTAAGGATCGAACTACCTACTCATTATTCGGAGGTGAATCATAGAACACCAAAATCTGTGGTATCTTATGGACCTAACATAGGTCACATCCCTCACGACATAAGATTGAAAGCGAGTTTGCTGGGCCGAAGATTTCTTTTATTTTTTTGCTGGGTATACGGTGTTGCCCGCCCGTTCCACTTCCGTGCCGGAGGAAATGGGATTCGAACCCATGATACAATCTTCTTGTATGTCGATTTAGCAAACCAATGCCTTAAGCCACTCAGCCATACCTCCAAGTTGTTGATCGGAATTTGATGTGCCGGGTTTGGTTGGTTGCCCGCTATTAGCCCCACACGAGGTTTGTGAATAAGTGATTGTCTGATAATGAGCAAGGAATATCCGTCTTTCTGCTAAACAGGATCTATTGAACTCATAATTCATTAGATAACATATGATGAGCCCGAACAATAAATCCAAGAACACCTATACTGATCATGGCATAAACCATGCCTAGATACCCGAAGACCGGTTTTCCCGAAAAAGTCGATACGATATGACTTATGATACCGGATCCAGGCAGAATGGGAATATACACCTCTGGATGACCGAAGAACCGAAAGAGATGCTGGTATAATATGGGGTCTCCCCCTCCAGCGGGATCAGAAAAGGTTGTATTAAAGTTTCGATCGATTAATAACATGGCAATTGCCCCTGCTAGACTGGTCTTACACCTTTTGAGAGTGTAATGCCTGGCTTGATTTCCAAACCTACCGTTATGCATGCGGAAACATGATATATGGGTAAATGCTGGTTCGGGGGTAGGGTATGGTACTAAAGGTCCTCGGACTTCCAGGCGGGATCCCGAAACCACCAGCCACCCCGACCTAATTCATGATGAGCCCCTCCTCATGCACTGCCTAATCTCAGTACAGATGTGCGACTCTCTTCTTCCCTCGGTAGTGCCCCTGGGGAGACACCCCCAACTGACGCTGAGAAGCACCGTCCATCCACTTCCGCAGTTTTGAGTATGTAGGGGAATTCTATTTGAAACAAGACTCGGAGCAAGGCCAGTCGTTGGATTAAGACTAACAAACCGACCATTCCTTCTCAAAGGCCCAACAAAGGACGACAGTCGGAGAAAGAGAAACGAAGGGACTCCCGAGAAAACGTCAAGTCAACTGAGATGCTTTTTGGGTCCGGTCCTTACTGGAACGACCGATCTATGAATATAGAGCTTTCCGCAAAGACGTCAAGAAAGCTTTTTTAAGATTGAGGAACGACATGGGCATAGCTAGGTGACCGATTCGTTTTGGCTAGAGCGCCCAAATCCGCTATATATTTGACACGGGTTTGGCGTAATGTTGGAACTATGGCGAATGCATCTATCCCCTGACCTAAGCCCCAGGCATCCGGTTACCTTTTGCGGACCTCCGCCGCTTGCTTGTTCAAGTCCAAGTCCCCCGAGATGGTTCCGTCTATGATTACGCAACAGAAAAAGCAGTGACTTCGGTTCCTTAGAAAAAACTAACCGTTCCGTGTGGTGACTTCCTAAATGAAAGAAGCTATCTTCCAATAACCCTTTGGTTTGGCGCCATTCTATTTCCCTTTGAGTTCTTGCAGAGTGGAACCATGCAGTACCAGACACGAGATAGATCTTCCAAAGAACAAGGCTTTTTTCGAATAAGCCAGGCTTTTTCGTGATTCCAGTTAGGGACTCGGGTGCCATTCTAGATTGCACTATATCTATATATCCAGGAATCCGGGCTTGATAGCCAAGAGTAAGTCATTTGGTTTGCTATAAGCAATGAATGGACCTTGCACCTATCTATCTTTCTTTTCTCTAGGGTTCCGGTTAAAAAACTTAGGAACAACGCGCGCAAACACTGAACGGCTCAGTGGTGGTTCTTTGTTCTGTACTAAAAGGACATGACAGTTCTTGCCTTCAATCTAAAACTGACTAAAGAAAAGAGAAGAGAGTAGGGCCCTTTAAGAATTGATCTTGGATGTGAATGTATTTTGCACCCATTGCTTAGTAGAGATCTTTTCGACCTTTTTGGCTTTACGACGACAGTTAGAGAGATCATGGCCTTGCTTGCGACAGAAACTACAGAAACCAGGAAGTTTTTCGTCTTTGACAAGCGGAGCAATCAAAAAGGGCTTAGCGCAACTATGGGCATTAAGGGAAGGCTTCTCAGTCATTCAGGCGTACAAGTTAGCAAAGGAGTGAGTGGCACGTCAATGCGGAGATTGCTCGCGCCTTTCTTGAGAAGGCCACCAGGCGAGACCAGCAGTGGACATGCGTGAAGATTTTCGAATTCCCATGTCAACTTAAACAGTCCCGTGGCAGAACCTTACCCCCTTTGTCCCCCTCCATCCATGCACTTTCCTTTTGTTGTTGTATGCCTTTGTGTTTTGGACACCTTGAAACTGTAATAGTAATGGTGAAAAACACCAGAAGTCTCTTTCCCTTGTTCAAACCAGAAAGAAACATGGGAACTAATTATCTGACTTCGTATATTGCCCTTGGATTGGATAAGTTTCTGGATGCTCAAACGAACGT
Source organism: Protea cynaroides (assembly GCA_028583415.1). Taxonomy (NCBI): domain Eukaryota; kingdom Viridiplantae; phylum Streptophyta; class Magnoliopsida; order Proteales; family Proteaceae; genus Protea; species Protea cynaroides. The sequence continues at coordinate 41,341 of JAMYWD010001571.1, forward strand.
ATCTTAGAAAGGTTAGAATGTGATTTCCATATTGAGGTTGGTGTTGGATTGCTTTTCTGGGAATATGTTCTCTATCTTAAAGGTATCCTACTACTATTATTTTTGTTGTTGCTGTTGTTGTTATAATATGTAGCAGATAAGCATGATATTTGATTAATATTAATAAAGAAAAGTCATGTAAAAAAATTCCCTCTGCCAATACTGTAAAGTGATGCTAGGACCAACCCTCAATGCACTTGCACCACATGGTATCCCTCTATTTCGTTGCCTTCTTTTTAGGAACTTTTGATTCCTTGAAATCCAAAGCAGTGTGGGGATCATCTAGGTGGCTAACCCTGGGGTCCCCTAGATATTATGAATACTATAATTCACTCTTTTCATTTTGAAAAGGTAATGAATGCTCTGAATTCATGACAAATGGAAGTCCACAGCTAACTTTTGTTTAAGAGTCTCAAAGACTCTTTTTTTTTTTTGGGTAAATAAGAGTCTCAAAGACTTGTAAGCTTGTTTTTCTTGCCCTTCAGACACCCTTTTATTTCTTTATCTGCACATTGTACATATTGCTGCTCTTGAGATAATTGTCATTTGCCACAATCTCTTCCTTCAAGAGCTTAGACATCAAACTTCTGGTTTTCTGAGATTGTGTTGGTTAAATAGATTTGAAGGTTTTATACAAAAGAGTATTAAATGTCTTTAGTATAGGATTCCATACATATATGTTTGGAAGTTGATGAATAACTGTTTCATCATCACTCAATTCAAAATATAGACGTTGAGAAACCTAGTTGCCATTCACCCTTCAGAATTTTATTTAATCCTAAAAAATAATAGATACAATGGGGCACCCTCTTGTAATGAGGTTGTTGAAACATAACTTTACCCAAATTGTAGTCCTTTTGAAGAGCTGACATGTGATTGTGGATGTGTAAACAACAATAGAGAAAGTAGAGACCATAGGAGGATAGAAGAGAAGTTAAGAAATAGAGGAGAGAAGAGTTCCAGAAGAATAGACCTTAGTGAATCATCGATCTCTCTTCAGCCAGTATATTAAAGGTCTCAAACTAAGGTATAGATATACCCTTACTTGCATAAGTATTCTCCCATTAGAGACAGCATTACATATATTTCCCAAAGTACTCTTATCCTAACATGTGGTCCATTCACCCAAATTATTATTATTAGGGTAAATAATTTCATACATTGGGTACTGGTGGAAATCGTCTTGCACAATCGTCAATTTTTGCCATTTAGAGGCATGGCCATTTTAACCTTTGGATACATAAAGTGTGCCCCGGATTATGGACTTGTTCGTTGTATGACCCACCGTATATTATCTTATTTAACAATTAGTTACATGTTAGCATGTAAAATTCCATTACACACTACTGATTACAACGTTTTCCCTTCTTTTTTTTTAATACTATTTTCTTTTTGGTTTGGGTGTCTTACATTTACAATTTTGTTTACTCAGTTTTCTTTGCCGGCTGTAGGAGTACGATATTGACTCCATCATGTGTTGCGTTCGGTTGCCGAGCTGAGGGGACTCAAAGAGCTTGACACCAAAGGATTTCATAAATGGGTGGGTGGAGGTGTTTGTTGTGTTAAATTATTCTGTCCAGATAGATGATGCATTTCCAATATTGCTGATATCTTCCTAAGCATGACTAGGAATTAGAGATGATAATTAGTATAAAACTCTTACTTTGATGTTATTGTTTCTAGGCTACATGCATTCATTTTTATTGAACGATTCAATTCCATTAGTACTTTGCACATGCATACGCACAAACTTATCCTAAGGTGGAAAAAAATGGATAGAACTTTAATGCAGAGAGTATTTAGATTGAATAGTTATTCTTCATGAAGTTGATTTTCCTTCTTCCTGTCAACAAAACATTACATGATCTACTGTACAGGGCAGGGACCATGGATAAAGGCAAAAAACTTGAACAGAGAATCAAACAAATTTGTGATCATTGAAGCAACGATATAGCCATTTCACTTCCTTCCCCCTTCTTTAAACATTTATTTTCCTTGTGCATTGTGATATTGAACATATAACCTACATGTATGGGCAAGTTCCTAGATGAATATGAAGTTCTGATTTGTTAGGGCCTCTTGTGAATTGTGACATGTGACAAGAGTGTGTATTTAAGTAGACCAGATAAACAATAGCTGCTTTAATGTCAGGATCGTGATTGATATTTGTATAAGTTGTACAGTTTGACTAAAGGCCATTTGATAATAAACTAAATACTTGCAAGCGGAGAACATGAAATGTTAACATAACTTTACATTTTCATCCATGGGGAATCTACCCATAAATTTGGTTTTTCTTGAAGTTCCAATTTACTTTCACATTTAACTGTGTATTTGCACTTTGTTCAGCAAAATTTAGCACGGAAGTAATGGATTGTTGCCGAACTGAACATGTTAATACGTGTATACAATTACAATACAGTGGACAAGGTTCAAGTGTTCGAAGCGCACACATATTACATCAGGTGTGTAGCAGTCTGTCCAATGTGTTAACATCATCTGAAAACATGCTTATATACTCTGGGATTGAGAGAAAGGTTTGATGTGCACTTAATTTTTTGAGGGGCATTGCCACTAGTGACACAAGTGACTTTGACTGGGAAATTTATCTTTAACTTCTTGTAGGTAGGTTTTTTTTTTTTTCATTTTCTGCCATAATATGTTGTTTTGATAAACTCTTTATGTGTTTCGATTTTGAATCTTGGCTCCCCTTACCCTAATTTTACATTGGATGCCCATTAGCGACAAGCCAGTTTTTTTTGTCACTGGTTCTGATGATGATACCACTATTAGCATTCACACATGACTTTTTTTCCTACTGTCAAGAGAATCTAGTAAAGTTTCATTGACCCGAACAACTTGCCCCCCCCCCCCAAAAAAAAAAAAAGAATAAATAAAATTGATCAGTCTGATTGTTGCCTAGAATGCTGTTTAGATGGGATCCTAGATTAGCCAGTGTTTGGTTACAATGGATAACAGACAATGCATCTGTGAGTTTACCAACTCAAATGCAACTTGGATTATTTCTCCACGTTATTTAAGGAGGTTATTGTACGCATTGGAGCTACCTACATCAAGTTAGGTCAGGTAACTCTTGTTTGTTCTTTTACTTACATTCTTTTTAATTTTTTTAGTTGGAAAGATCACATGATTTGCTGGGGGATGTGCATCTTGAGTCGGTTGGGGGGGACCAACCAAGACCTAACCTTTTGGAAGGAAAGGTTAACCATCAACTTGGCTCCTGAACTCACCCGGTTCCTTGGAAAGCTTGATCTTAACTCAACGTAGATTACAAACCATCCACTTGGTTTACAAATTGTGTAACTTCAGTGCAACTTATAAATGGAAATGTAGGATCTTCACTCAATCCATACTTAACTGATATCATTTTACTGATATGAAAAATTAAAGAAGCTTAATTCTATGAACAGTAAAAGAATAAATAATAGAATAAAGGCAACATCTTTCATTTTTTTTTTTAAATTTTAAAATATAACAAAATCTCTCTTTCTCTTTAAAGAAACATTTGACGTTGGGAAGCCCCCCTCCCCTACAAAAAAAATTTTCACTACCGTCGCAAATATATATATATATATATATATATATATATATATATATATATATATATATATATATATATATATATATATATATTTTTTTGGGTAAATACTACCATCCCAAATATATGCTATAACATTGGGTTGAGTTGGTGGGGTCAGATCCAAATCCCATTCGCATTACCCCTCCTTCATTCCTACTTTCATTCTTCAGCCACTTCATTCATGTTAGAGCTGTGTAATTATCATTTTCATGAGTAATTAAATTTGACCTCAAGAGATTTCTTGGACTTCTCTAGACATCTTTCCTTGTTTACTGGTTTAGTTTCCTGATAAATTGTGTTTACATCGTGTTTTTTTTTTTTTATATAGATTGATCTCTACAGTCATAGAGGTGTTTCATGATCTTATTTGTTCTTGCAATTGGCAGTTCATTGCGTCAACACCAACATTGTTTCCACCTGAATATGATGAGGGATTTCATAATTGCTTTAACCGAACTCCACCTATTCCTTTTGAATAAATTCAAGCAATTATATGTTAGGAATTAGAAAGGCCAATAGAAAGTGTCTATGAGTATGTTGATCCTGTGCTTGTTGCCTCAACCTCCATTGCTCAGGTGTACTGTATGCTTTATTGAATTTGTTTTCTCACCCTACTTCAGGGCATATGATGAAAACGCTTTAATTTTTTTCGTTCAAGTTCATGGTGCAAAACTCAGAGGTTCCAAAGAGTGTGTTGTGATAAAAGTTTTAAAGCCTGGGATAGAGGATATATTAGTTCCTGATTTGAATTGTGTATATGTTGTTGCCCGCATTTTGGAATTCCTTAACCCTGAGCTCAGTCGTGCGTCACTGGTATAGGGATGATGGTTGCCTACTTGACCGTATATATGCAACTCTTTACTTTTATGACTTCGATGCCAAATTTAGGCAGCAAATTAGGGTGATTGTTAATGTCATGATGGAATATGGATTTTACCCTTAGTTTTTATTAATAAGTAAATATCGTCAAAATGGACAAGACCTTTATCAGTTGAAATTCTTATAGTTCCAAATAGAGATAGCATACTCACCATTTATTGCAGTTAGTACTGCTGCTAGTTTTGGGGAATGGATTTCCTATTAGTCAAAACAGTAGATTTGTGGAATCAATTTATGAGTTGTCCAAGTTTTTTTTTTTTTTTTTTTAAAAAAAAAAAAGAAAAAAAAAAAGGGGAAAAAAAAAATTTTTTTTTTTTTTTTTTTTTTTTTTTTTTTTTTTTTTTTTTTTTTTTTTAAAAAAAAAAAAAAAAAAAAAAAAAAAAAAAAAAAAAAAAAAAAAAAAAAAAAAAAAAAAAAAAAAAAAAAAAAAAAAAAATTTTTTTTTTTTTTTTTAAAAAAAATATAAATTTATAAAAAAAAAAAAAAAAAAAAAAAAAATTTTTTTTTTTTTTTTTTTTTTTTTTTTTTTTTTTTTTTTTTTTTTTTTTTTTTTTTATTAAAAATTTTATAATTTTTTTTTTTTTTTTTTTTTTTATTTAAAAAAAAAAAAAAATTTATTTATATTTTTTTAAATTTTTAAAAAAAAAAAAAAAAATAAAAAAAAAAAAAAATATTTTTTTATATTTTTTTTTTTTTTTTATTTTTATTTTAAATTTAAAAAAAAATAAAAAAAAAAAGAAATACATAAGATAATCTCATCACTTCTAACTAGATGATCTCACCCACTTTATTTTGTCTCGCTCCTTGGGCTGTCCATCCAAAAGATGGCCCGGTCATTCACGGATCATGGCATTATGAGAGGTAGGGCAACCGATCCATGTAGGGCTTGAGAACAGGCAGGCATACGTAGGCTTTATCATGAATCTCAATCATAATCATCAAGACACATCCCTACTCCCAACCTTCATTATACACAATCCCAACCTGCCAACCAAACCAATAATCCAAGGAAACATCCCCTAATCAAATCAGGCTTGCTTGTGGAAGAGTAGCTTGATTGACCACCTGACCCAACCTTCCTCTCTCCCAACCTGGAGTGTCTAAACTTAGCATAGCCAGCTGGATACCTCTATACAGCCCCACTCAGTGTAATTCATCATACTAACCAATTTCACCAACCAATGAAAAACCGAACAGCAGAAAAATGGACTCTATTCTAATTTTCTGTCTGTTTAAGCGATGCGAGAATATGCTTAAAACCAATTGGGACCTGCAGACAAGACCTGAGGCTTGATATTTCTAAACACTAGTAGCCTCAATCCCACTTAACAAAACAAAATGAATAAATATCTATGGCCCAAAATTGTGTTAAAACAAAATAAAAATGGCAAAAACAAAAATGACAGTGTTACCTGTCCCGGATCAGGAGAAGTTAGAACAGCAACATTTGTCCCCAAAAGGTAAAGCTTCAAACTACAGAGACCTTGAAAAACAGAGCACTTGTAATATGCATCTGTTGTATTGTAAAGAAGAGCCTGTATACTGAGGTTCAATTGCTCCTGTTTAGTGTAGAGTTCAGCATCAGTAAATAGTGTTAAAAAATAGTGTTAAACAGCAGGAACAAAGAATAATAGTAAGGCACCTAGAAACAATTTGAAAATGACACATATGGCATGTGAAATGTAGGCTTCGAAGTAAGACAATAAGTTGGATGGACATCATAAAAGTCATGATTCAGGCCATCTCATAGATGAGTCGTTCCACAAATCCAATCTATTAAACCCAAAACTTGTTGGGTTTTTTAGTCCTAAATCTTAATTTGGGAATCTTTAACTAATGTAGGACGTCAATTCCTACAATCCACTATTAGGGGCAACAATGTTTCAGTTCTCAACAATTTAAGGTTTTGGAATAACTAGAAATAGGGAAACATAGAAAAACACATGAAAGAAGTCAGTGTCTGAGATAGGGTTGAACACAAATAATTCAGGAAATAGGAGCTAAGCATGTCAGAGTCGATGAGGTCAGAATTTAGATGTCATACCTTTGAGTTCTTTTAGTGTGAGGATATTACGCCTAGTGAGTCCACCTGAATCAGCAAACCATGGGACAATTATTCCACTTCTTTTATGGGTCAGTGGAAAATTACAACTTTAGGTATGCAATAAGTGGTTAAATGGGTCATGCCCTGTCCCACATGGTGAGGCTTAATTGGATTTTGGGTTGGTTAATGTTCTCTTCGTCAAACATGTAGCAACTCAGGTGCAACTTTGTGCTATGTCAATACATGAATTGATTAAGGAATTGAGCATCTATAGCTCTACACCTTTGTTCAATCTCTTCTTCAAATTTCCCGCCTGTTCAAAGTTTTGGCAGGGTTCGAGCCGAGGTTAGGGTTAACTAAAGCCGGGCTGAACCTGATCCACTGCCATGACTACATGGACTCAAGGTGTCAAGATACAACTTTTAGCAGCTGAACTTGATGCAGTATTTTTCAGTCACAAGAACCAGCTGGCAGTAACTTGTTCCAGTCCTACCAATGGGTTAGGCCAGCTCATTTCAGCCAGTCTACAACTGTTCAAGTGAACAGTTCCTGTGGGACCCCATAGGGACCTCTCCTATTGGCTGCTGCAAGTTGTCCTAGAAGCTTCTAATTGATGGAGTGTGTCAGAAGCAAATGCAGTAGATTCCATCCTCTAGCAAATTCTTTTTTTTTAACCTTTTCATATTCCGAGGCAGCATTAAGTGTCTTCCATCATCAGTTTTCAATGTCTTGAGAACAGTTCTCTATGTTTAGAATTTGTTATCTATGTATTGGGAATTCCAAAGGGATTTTTTTTGGGGGGGTAAGTAAAGGGGTTTGGAATTCTAAGAGTCTCTTTAATGTTTTTTCTAAATTCAAGATTCTCACCTCTATATAATGCAAGCATGGCTACTTTCAAAGGCACCTATTAAATTTTACAGCATACTCTCTCTAAATATTCTATCTGAATATTGTTTTGCTTGTGTGACTCAAGTGGGCTTAGGTGAGACTCCAACAGTGGGCACAGGCGGGGCTCTAGCTTGCCGAGGTTATCGACTAGTGGGACTCTAGCACCTATCTCTATTCTCTACCAGCCCTCGATCTTGGCTTGCAGCCAAAGGGCAGCACTAGAACTTCTATTAAAAACCTTTCCATAAGGCAACGACATAGATTGCCCATTAACCTCGCAAATTACCAGATCTTTGTGTTCCCAAGGAAGCTTTTTTCTCTATCTCTTTTTTTTTTATTTTTTTTTATTTTATCGGTCCTATTCTATATACTACTAAGGGTTGGGAACAAGGGCGACAGAGGAGGCTCAAACTCAAGACCTACCTCCCAACCCATGCTTCACCAGGCAAGGGCCAACCATCCGACCAAGCAGGTGTTTGCAGCTTTTTTCTCTTGGTGAGTGAGGTTTGCCATTCTCTAGTTGATGAGTGTGAGGACAAAGATTGAAATCTTTAGAAGTCGCCACCTAGATTTAGGTCTAGGACCTTAGAAATGTGAAATCTCACCCCAAGGTAAGACTTCGATTGACTCAAGACCCTTAGATTGGAATTCTGGTCCATCAGAGATTGGGTAAGCGTCAGGTTACGGTTATGGGAAGGGGTTAGGCACCCAAACCGCCCGATCAAAATCGGTCTCCTATACCTTTCCTATGCTAGACTCTATTTGCTAAGCCAAACCAAACCAAGGGGTTTGATATCATTGAACCGAATCTGTATCCATCAGATTGCCTACGTATTACGAAATTATTCTAAAAATCAGGTTCACCATCGTAGTTCAGGTGTGATTAAAGCTTATGGATGTGATTTATGCTTGTGCATGATTAAGTTCTTTGTTCAAGTTGAAATTTATGCTTGAAAGGTTGAGAAAATCCTATGGGTTAGGATCTGGATAGTCCAAGTGGACTGATAGATAGTCCTAGTGGATCTAAGAATAACCCTATTTGGGTTGGAATGTGGATAATATCCTAGTTGATCTATGGATAGTCCAAGTGGACTAAGATGTAGATAAATATCCTAGTGGATCTATGGATAGTCCAAGTGGACTAAAGTTTGGATAAATATCCTAGTGGATCTATGGATAGTCCAAGTGGACTAATGTGTGGATCCGAATTTGGGATTCTCCCAAATAACCTACGTATCTTAGGGTTTGCCCTAGGAATCAGAATCCGCGTAGTTCGAGCTCTGGGTTGAAATGGATGGGTATCCTAGTGGATCTATGGGTAGTCCAAGTGGACTAAGGTGTGGATCCGAATTTGGGTTTCTCCCAAATAGCCTACGTATCCTAGGGTTTGACCTAGGAATCAGAATCCGCGTAGTTCGAAATGGATAACCTTTTCTAGGTTAATGATTGAGAACCTATTCTAGGTTTGGGATTGAGAACCTATTCTAGGTTTAGGGCTTGCCAAGGGGCAAAATCGTCCTAAATTACCCTTTTCATTCTGAATTCTAATTTTAGAAGGTTTGGCAAAGAATTCTCTTTCTTTATTAAGGTTTTATTATTCCCATTATGCCCTTCCCAAGAATGTGGGTGCCTAAATGCACGTCCCCACGCCTAGATTGTCTTCTAGAAGTGTGCGAGATATGGCGTTTGCCTAGGGTGTTGCATAAAATAAGTTATTGCCAAAAAGTAGAATATTCTATCTAAATATGGCACATAAAACATTTATGGCAAGAAATTCACATACAGTAAGATTGTTTAAAAATCTTTCAAATATGGCATGTATTGTAAATAAGGCAAGAGCCTATATGACATGATCTAGTAGGCTATCTTCTAAGCATGGCAAGACCCTAATTGCTATTTTCTTTCCATATTTAGGGTTTCCTACCCTAATTATTATTTTATTTTCATTTTTAGGGTTTTCTACCCTAATGTTACATTCTTTCCATTTTAGGGTTTTCTACCCTAATTATTATTTTATTTCCATTTTTTAGGGTTTTCTACCCTAATTATTATTTTATTTCCATTTTTTAGGGTTTTCTACCCTAAATGTTACTTTCTTTCCATTTTAGGGTTTTCTACCCTAATTATTATTTTCTTTCCATCTTAGGGTTTTCCACCCTAAATGTTACTTTCTTTCCATTTTAGGGTTTTCTACCCTAATTATTATTTTCTTTCCATCTTAAGGTTTTCTACCCTAAATGTTACTTTCTTTCCATTTTTAGGGTTTTTTTACCCTAATTGTTATTTTTCAATTTATCTCTTTCCAAGACGAATATGATGAATGAAAACATTCCAACTATAGCAGTGGTAGTAATCCAAACATAGCAAGTAATCATCCAAACATGGCAGTAATCATCTAAATATGACAAGTAAGCATGTGGCAGACAAATATGGCAATAAGCATGTGTAGCATTCCAAAATAGCAAGAATCATGCAAGCATCAAGATGGAATCCAATGATTCAGATTTAATGTCATCACATAATCAGAAATCAATTGATCATATAATGGATCAAATTTATCAATCAATGGCTCAAGATTAAAGGCCATAATTAAATCATGTGAAAATAACTTAACATCAAATGGCCATATACAAATTTGCATTAAAAATTTTCAAATCAATGGTCACAATTAATTACATCAAACTCCCAAGATCAGATCCAGATCAGATGAGCATAATTTAATCATCCAAAATCCATATCAATGGTCCATATTTAATCACCTTAAATTTCAAACCAATGGGACCAATTTCATAAAATTCTAAGCATTTTCAGATCAATTTTGATCATATGAAATTCCTACATGTAATTGATCCAATTAATCACATCAAATTCCCAAGATCAGATCCAGATTAGATGGCCATAATTTAATCATCCAAAATCCATATCAATGGTCCATATTTAATCACCTTAATATCCAAAATCAAATGGCCCAAAAATTTCACTTAAAATTCCAAGATCAAGGGTCCATATTTATTTCACATCAAAATCCCAAGTTCAATGGTTCATAGAAATTTCAGTCATGGCTAAAATGATGATCAAGTTAATCACATGAAATTTCAAGCATATGATGGACCAATTTCATAAAAACTCCAAACAAGTGGTCGGACCCATTATCACCACAGATATTTCATGATCAAAACTATTATCATCATATAAAATTTCATGATCAAATGGCTGAAATTCAAGCACATAAAAAATCCATGTAGTGGATCAAATTAAATTCATGTCGGTGACTAAAATTTAATTAAGATACATACAATGGCTTACATGGGATCAAGGGTTGTGATGGAATCATGGGCAAGACTGGTTTGTGCAGTGGAACTGGGTGATAGGAGAGATGAGGTGTTCGGTTGAGGGTTTAGGGGAACAGGTTTTGGTGATAGTTGAGTGGACTGGATTGATTGGAATTAACTGGGTTTTCTCTCCTAGTCATTTCATGGGTCATTTCCGCTGTCATCCCGCATGGAATTTTCCGATGGCCTTTATTCCAAATTTTTTGCGTTCATTTTGTAGAACATTAAAAATGAGGAATATAGGAACTTGAATCACCTCATTTGGAAGTAAAATGGTCAACTTATGAATTTTTAAAGTTTAAGCGGACCAATTATCGATAATTTGGCTGACCATTCTGCATGAGATCCTTCGGAGGCTTCTACCAGAAATATTTTACGTCCACTTTGTAGAGCACTAAAAATTGAACATAATGAGACTGGAATCACCTGAATCCGATGTAGAACGGAAAAGATATGAAGCTTTGAAGTTCTAACGATCATTTTGCATGCAAGTTTGCATGGGACCCACTGGTGACTTTTACCCGGGATTTTTTACGTCCACTTTGTAGAACATCATGAATGAAGAATAATGGTCTTGGAATCATCTGAATCCGATGTCGGATGATCAAGATATGATGATTTGAAATTCAAACGATCATTTTGCATGCAAGTTTGCATGGGACCCACTGGTGACTTCTACCCGGGATTTTTTACGTCCACTTTGTAGAACATCATGAATGAAGAATAATGGTCTTGGAATCATCTGAATCCGATGTCGGATGATCAAGATATGATGATTTGAAATTCAAACGATCCGACTTAGGATAATTTGCATGAAGGCCCCTGGGATTATTTATAATAATTTCAAAAACCTCCCTTATATGTATCATCCGACTAAAATGGTCATATCTTCCTCATTTGATATCGGAATTGAGCAATTCTGGTCTCGTTTCGAAGATAATTCTATGACCTATGCATCTATGCAGATAATAGCCCATGACCCTGCTGTGGGGATCAGTGAAAAATACAAATTTTTGGGTTAAAGGTCAGAAACCTGCCATATTGGTTCACTTATGCCGAGGGTGGCAAAAATGGGGTGCTTATAGATGCCCCTCTTTAGCCGAGATTGTTATCAGTTGAAGGCTAAAGATAAAAGAACCACATTTTTGGGGTATGAGTGATATTGTTTATTGGGCTGCACTTAGGATAATTCTTCCTAAACTGCCTACGTATTCCAAGGGTGTCCTAGAAATCAAGCCCAGAACGTAGTTCGCCGGCAAGAAGGTTTGCTCTTCTTGGAGAATTGATGAATGCTCTTCTTGTATGAAGCTAGGCTGTGAATACAAGGCTCATTTGTAGGCTGGGAACCTCTTCTTGCTGAGGTGACTCATGATGCAAGGTACTTGCGGGCTTGAACCCGGCTTGATCCATTTATAGGCTGATAAACCTCTTCTTGTACGAAGCTAGGCTGTGAATACAAGGCTCATTTGTAGGCTGGGAACCTCTTCTTGCTGAGGTGGAACTCAATGCAAGGTATGTGCGGGCTTGGACCCGGCTTGATCCATTTGTAGGCTGATAAACCTCTTCTTGTACGAAGCTAGGTTGTGAATACAAGGCTCATTTGTAGGCTGGGAACCTCTTCTTGCTGAGGTGACTCATGATGCAAGGTATGTGCGGACTTTGACCCGGCTTGATCCATTTGTAGGCTGATAAACCTCTTCTTGTATGGAGCTAGGCTGTGAATACAAGGCTCATTTGTAGGCTGGGAACCTCTTCTTGCTGAGGTGGAACTCATGATGCAAGGTATGTACGGGCTTGGACCCGGCTTGATCCATTTGTAGGCTGATAAACCTCTTCTTGTATGGAGCTAGGCTGTGAATACAAGGCTCATTTGTAGGTTGGGAACCTCTTCTTGCTGAGGTGGAACTCAATGCAAGGTATGTGCGGGCTTGGACCCGACTTTATCCATTTGTAGGCTGATAAACCTCTTCTTGTATGGAGCTAGGCTGTGAATACAAGGCTGATTGCATGAGCTTGGGCTCGGATTTGATTTGTTTGGATGGAAGACTTGATGTATTCTCTTTGATTGAACTGAGGCTCTTTTGATTGAGGTTTTGAGATTGATTTTCTGAATAAGCTAGGGCTCTGCATTTGATTGTATAGGCTGAGATTGACTTGATCTTTGAATGAGCTTGGGCTCTACATTCACTTATAGGCTGAGATTGACTTGATCTTTGAATGAGCTAGGGCTCTGCATTCACCTATAGGCTGAGATTGACTTGATCTTTGAATGAGCTAGGGCTCTACATTTGATTCACTAATAATCTGAGATTGATTTGATCTTTGGATGAGCTAGGGCTCTACATTTGATTCTGTAATGAGTAAGAACTCAGAAGGTCACTTTTAGGGTGAGGAATTTGCTATTGATTCTGAAATGAGCAAGAACTCAGAAGGTCACTTATAGGGTGATACTGAATGACTCATCTTTGAAGTTCCTACCAACTTTGGACCTTTGGGGTTGAAAATTGGAATATCCTTCTTGGAAGCTCTATGGCTTTGAACCTTTAGGATGCTTGAAAGTGACCCATACGGGAAGGCTTTGTTGACTTTGAACCGTTAGGGTTGGAATCTGACCCATCTTGGAAGTCTATTGACTTTGAACCTATAGAGTGCTGGACATATTTGAAATGATGGTGAATTCCTTGGCAGTTTTCTGAGTTTTTTGCTCTTGCTTTATTGGTGAAGGCACAAAACATGACATCATTGGAAGTGGTGTCATGGACTTTGCTGGCATGATACCTAGATTTGAAATTTCCCATTTATGACCTGGTACTGAAAGTTTGACTCAATTTCAGCACGGTAGAGATGACTTGGTTACTTCCTTTGAAGGGTTCCATGTAATTTAAAGGTGATGATTTTCTTCAGCCAACATTGGTGTTGTTGGATTTTGGATTGAAAGAAACTCTAGCGAGGATTTTGGACAAGAATGAGGGGACCTTGACAGTCTTTAACCAAAGTGACTTTATTGATTGACCATGGTGTTAAACTGTCAAGGGACATCTGGTCAACTAAGTTCTTTGACTGTGCATTATGGTAGAACAAATTGGTAGAATAGCCAAGCGGCGATGAAATGTGACATGGTTTTGGCCCTCAATCTAGGCTCATGAAAAGCTCAGGGCATTGCAACATTGTTGTGCCAATTTTGAAAGATGAATGAACCATGGCCCCAAAGTAGGCACGAGGAGCAAAGGATTCGAAGTGTTCCTTCAGAGAATTTGGTGACCAAATCCTAACAGGTGATCGACCACATTGGATTTTCTTCATCAACAGGATTGGGAGAACTGAGAAATTGGGACCTACTTCTGTTGACTATGAAAGTAGTGACTTCAGACTAGACAATGGATCCTTGATATAATGCTCATGATCAAATTTGATTCCTCTACATAGGGTATATCTATGCCCCAGTGTCTGCATGTTGTGACAGACCGCTACTATAGAAGGAAATGAGAAATCTAACAGAGTTAGAACAAGGTTGAATCTAGATTGCATTTAGAATTTGACCATGGTTCCAAGGTCAAGGGAAGATTGATAGATTGATTGCAGAAAGTGACTTCTTTGATAAACCCTTCTTGAATTTTGAAAAATGAAGGAACTGATGATTTGAATGAATTTGGCTACATCCGTAGCCAGGCCATGAGAATTTGCTCTCTCCCTAACATGACCAACAGGATTTGAAGATAGAGTTCTGTTGAAAGTCAATGCTATGGAGCCCAACAGATGATGGTTTGTTCAACACCTCCGAGTATGATTCACTGGAGAGCAAGAGGGGTTCCTTTCCTTATGGAGGGTAGACTGGTATGACACTTGTCTACATGAACCACTAAATTTTTTCTTTGAAGGGGCAATGAGGGCAATGCTTTAGGGCTGCATCAGGTCGCCTATCCCCACTGAGGTATTATGGGTTGCCCACTGAGGTTTCTCGGGTTGCCTTTCCCTGCTGAGGTTTCTTTTCTTCCCATGTCATCCACTCATTTGTACTGATTGGCTGACCTGTTGATATGATCTGTTATTATATAATGCTTTCCTTGGAATTTTTTCACAGATAGAACAAATGGCAGCTTCTCCAATACATGTTTCTTGAGACTACTCATGTGTCTCCCGATTGATCATTTAAAGCTTTCCCAGACGGGTTGGACCTTTCTTTCTCAAGAGGCCGGGTGGCATAGAAGTTCAGGAGATTGCTCATCATTTCAATTATCTTCAGAGTCAGAATTGACTGCGCACGTAGAATAGGAGGATGTATGAAACTGGGAGGAAATGTATGGAAGTGACAAGGCACAGAGTTTGAAATCCCAAACGGGGTGATTTTCTTTTACTTGCACGGCAGATTGGACTAGACTTGTCAACAAGCATATTGATCTTGGACCCAGACATGGATGACCTATCAAATACCGATAATAAAAAGTTGAAACAACTAGTTCGTCCAAGCGGCTCCAGTTGGGCATAACGCCTTCGACGACCACCTTCAGTCATTGCGGGAATAAGTCTTCCTTCAGATCTCTAATAGCAGGACTCATCATGCCCCTCTATCAATAGGTGCAAGATACCTACCTTTTCTATCTTTTTTTTTCAGTTTGGGATCCATTCAAAACCGGACTATTGCTTTTTAAGCTCATGGTTACTTTGGTTCATGCCCCAATTTGGGGTTTGATGGATTCATCAATGGACCACTTCTAGTTGAGTTCAAAATCATTCTAGCTTATGCCCCAACTTATGGAGCAAGGGGTATCGCCATTGCACTACACCATTTTGAATCCAAGATTGGACTAATTTATACCTTGGCTTGGGGGTTTAATGGATTTCTTTGTTAGACCACTCTCAATTTGGGTCTAAGGTCAATTTGGTCCGTGCCCCGGTTTAGGGCATAATGGCTTTCCTCATTAGACCGCATTCAATTTGGGTCCAAAATCAATCTGGTTTATGACCAGCTTAGGGCTCATGACTTTCCTCATTGAACCATACCCAATTCAGGCCCAAGGTCAATCCGGTTCATGCCCCAGTTTGGGGGTCATTGGCTTTCCTCATTGAACCATACCCAAACAGAAAATCAGGAAGGTCTTTCTAACTGAGGAACTCGTCTAAGGGCTGACGCGCCTTTCGAGCCTCTACTGAATTCCGCTCGCCCCGGGGCACGTTAGCACACCCGTTTAT